>CAUYON010147498.1:0-10718 GCA_963573935.1 Arctocebus calabarensis | reverse complement strand
GCCTGTGGCTCAATGGACTAAGGTGCCAGCCACGTACACCTGAGCTGGCGGGTTCGAATCCCGCCCGGGCCCACCAAACAACAATGACGGCTGCAACCAAAAAATGGCCGGGCGTTGTGGTGGGCGCCTGTAGTCCCAGCTACTTGGGAGGCAGAGGCAGGACTCACTTGAGCCCAGGAATTGGAGGTTACTGTGAGCTGTGAAGCCACAGCACTCTATCCAGGGTGACAGCTTGAGGCTCTGTCTCAAAAAAAAAAACAAAAAAAAAAAACAAAGGACCACAAAGAAAATGCATGTCCCTGAATCCAGGTGGACTTGAATTTGGCACAAGTTCCTAGACCCAGAGTACTTAGATTTGACCCTTGCCCAAGGAAGCTGCGATCCCAAACTGTTTGTGCCTGCACCGTCACCTCCAAGATAGTCCTCCAGGGCTTCCCAGGTAGGAAGCGTCTTTCTTTTGCACAGGGCACGAAAGGCTGGGGCAGGCAGACATTTAGCGTGAGGTTTTCCGTTTTCCTGGCTAGAAATTACTAAACTATGTTTAGTGTTTGCTACAGCTGTAGTGTCAGAGGCTCAGATTTCCTCGTTTTGGGTTTTTGGGGTTTTTTTAGACAGAGTCTTACCATGTTGCCCTCGGCAGAGCGCCATGGCATCACAGCTCACATCAACCCCAAACTCTTGGGCTTAGGCGATTCCCTTGCCTCAGTCTTCCAAGTGGGTGGGACTACAAGCACCTGCCACAATGCCTGGCTATTTTTTTTGTGGCTGTTTAGCTGGCTCAGGTCAGGTTTGAACCCAGCATCCAGCAATTTAACAATTAAAGGCTTGAGTGTTTTTCCTGTGGACTTTTGCCCCAGAGCTTCTGTTCCCAGGAAGGTGTGACTCTCTATCTGCCCATTTTTCTCACCAGCTTTAGGGACAGCAATTGGCCTTGTGATCTCAGTTCTCTACAGGATTTAATATGAGTTGTAGCTTTTCACTCTGTTGAGTTATTTTTCTTGTTGTGGACAAGAGTGATGACTTTCAAGTGTTTTATGTGACATAGAAACCAGAAGTTCTCTCATTTACATACACGAACGATAAGAAATTATCGATGGTGTACGATGATTTTTTTCCAACAAACTGGCAATGTCTTATGCTGAAGCAAATGAAAGGAAATTAACAGAGTGCTGGGAAATTGCCAAATTTGAGATGCGGAGTGCATTGTTCCCAGTGACTCTGGAATGATTTCTAAAATGTATTGTGATGTAAAATTCAGTTTTGGAAATTCAGTTATATAAAGCTCTACAGCCGTTTTTTAACCACGTGACACGCCAGTACTGTTTTTTAGAGATTCTTATCCAAGCCTTTTAAACAATACCTGCCACATACTTTATTTCGAAATAATAATCACTTCAACGCTTTATGTTCTACACAGATTTTCACATATGTTTTCTTGCAGGTGGGTGGAATTGACAACCTTTTTATGGCACAGGGTGGTGTGTGCCCACCTAAGAGCAATAAATATTGCTACTCCACGGCAGATGTGCACAGAGGACTTGCCTTTGCAGCCCTAAGTCCATGGATAGAAGAATTCTAGCATTTCTTTAAACTAAATGTGACACGGGATTCTCATTCAGAGGGACCAGCAGAAAAACCCCATTTCTATCATTGCAAAGGTCTCTTTCCCCCTCTTTGATATACAAAGAACCCAGGAGGTCTGCAAGGTACTCAAAAGGAGAATAGTCCACAAGTTCTTTAGCTTGTCAGAGCTGCCACCATCACTCCCAGAGCCTGGGATCCCTAGAAATCAGCTCCTCATCACCCAAGCAGAGTTTCCTCCCTCCTTCGCCAAGTGCTGCAGGTGTCTTGTTACACCCTACAGAGTATCCCCCTTGAAGTGCTGTCAGAAGTCTGGGTGTGGGTGCCCAGCATACTTGATCCATATCATCTCCTGAAAGAAAGAAAGAAAAGCAATCCCAAGAACAAATAAAGCTGATTCCTCTCCCCCAAACACAGAGCATATTGTCCTCAGCGAGCTCCAATTTTTGTAAAAGACAGGTGGAGATACTGTGCACCCTTATTTTCTGCACTATGCCCTGCCAAAGTGCCGAGGCAGTGAGTCAATATCCATCAGTTACGAAAACCAGGGGCAAGACAGACAGAAGCAACACGTTTTAATATGTCGGTGAAGTGTCCTGACACACATTCAAGACAGCAGCTAAGAAACCAAAACCTACCCAGAATAATTACTTAATTTGATTCGAGACAACTTACTTCCTTAACATTCTTGCCTTAATTTTCTAGACTTGAATATTAATTTGCAAAGGCATGTGAGGAAATGACTGAGCACAAATGAATCCTCAAAAGGATACGGAATAAAAATCCAAAGAAAGATCCAAACATTTCTCCAAAGGAAAGTCACCCAAAGACAAGCTCTACAACATATGATTTAAGAAAGTAGAAAAAGCAGAATAAATATTTCCTTGAAATTTAGACAGAGCTGTACACATAGAATTCTATTTTTAAAAGTAGATGGTACAATTGGATGATAAAAAGAAGATTCTGTGGTGCCTTCATACAGAAAGTGACTGTGAAAGTTAGAACGTTGGGAAGAAATGGTAAGGAAATTCAGAGTAAGAAATGAAGCCTTAAATTTAACGCAACTACTTTATTAAATAAACTACTGATATTATGTTTTAATTGCCACTGAGGGGGTCTCTAGGTCTTCCTTTTAGAGGAGGGTTCTGACAGAGGGTTCTTTTTATTACTTAAAGTGTATGTCAAATGACCTTACACTGAGTGTAATTATAGTTATCCAACAACCATGTGGTCCCCAATGGCGATGGACTGGTACCAGTCTGTGGCCTGTTAGGAACCAGACCACACAGGAAGAGGTAAGAGGAGGGCAAGCCAGTGACCTTCATCTGTATTTACAGCCACTCCCCGTCAATCACATCACCACCTGAGCTCCGCCTCCTGCCATCAGATTCTTATGGAAGCATGACCCCTATTGGTAACTTCAAATTTGATTGATCTAGGTTGCATGATGCTTATGAGACTCTAATGCCCCACCACCCCACCCAGTCCGTGGAAAAATTATCTTCCACAAAACAGGTTCCTGGTACCAAAAAGGTTGGGGACTGCTGGGGTAATCTGCTCAATGATCTGCTTTGAATTAGTGCATGTCCTCAAATATCTTTTTATGTTTTACGTTGCTATAACAAAATGCCTGACACTGGATAATTCATAAAGACAAGAGGTTTATTTTGCTGACAGTTCTGTAGGCTGGGAAGTTCAAGGGCTTCTGGGGAGGTATTTCCTGCTGAGTCACAACAGGGGCCAAAGGGGAAGGAGACACATGTGAAGAGCAAAGCCTGCAGGTGTCCTGGCTTTGTAACAAAGGACTGTCTCAGGAATTAATCATTCCCACCAGAACTAATCCAGCTTCCCCAAAGTGAGAACTCACTCACTGCCACAAGAATGGCACCAAGGTATTCATGGCGGATCTGCACTCACGATTCCAACACCTCCCTCTAGGGCCTGCCTTCCACCACCACCACACTGAAGGTCATATTTCAACCTTGAGTTTTTGTGGGCACAGACAATCCACACCGAAACCATTATGCTTTCTTTCACCTTAACAGATAATTTATACATGCGTACTACAGTATTCTAGCGTTTTTTTTCTCTCCATTGCTTGAATTTGCAAACCACTATCTCTCAGCTTTCTGTATTACAGATAAGAAGTTCCATGACAGAATGGAACTGGAACATATTCTTCTTAGCAAAGTATCTCAAGAATGGAAGAAAAAGTATCCAATGTACTCAGCCCTACTATGAAGCTAATTTATAGCTTTCATATGAAGGCTAAAACCCAATTATAGCACAAGAATACAGGGAAAAGGGAGAGGAGGGGAGGGGGGAGGATGAGTGGAGGGAGGGAATCACACATACGGTACATCTTAGAAGGGTACAGGTGAAACTTACTAAAAGCAGAATATAAATGTCTTCATATAGTGATTAAGAAAATGCCATGAAGGCTATGTTAAAAAGTTCGACGAAAATATTTCAGATTGTATATGAAGTCAGCACTTTGTGCCCCATGATTGCACTAATGTACACAATTATGATTTAATAAAAATAAAATAAAGAAAACAAAAGAATGATTCAAAAGATCAATGAATCAAAAAGTTGGTTTTTTGAAAAATTTAACAAAATTGATAAACCTTTGGCTAGCCTAACCAAAAATAGAAAATTAAAATCCTTAATATCATCAATCAGAAATGACAAAGGCGAAATAACAGACACCTCAGAAATTCAAGGAATTCTTAATGAATAGTACAAAAAACTCTATTCTCAGAAATACGAAAATCTAAAAGAAATTGACCAATACTTAGAAACATGCCACCTTCCTAGACTTAGCCAGAAAGAATTGGAAATGTTGAACAGACCTATATCAAGTACTGAAATAGCATCAACTATATGAAATTTCCCAAAAAAGAAGAGTCCAGGACCAGATGGCTTTACATCAGAATTCTACCAAAATTTTAAAAAGGAACTACCTATATTACTTAACCTTTTCCCTTAGAAAAAGAAAAAGAAGGAATACTTCCCAACACATTCTGGGAAGCAAATATCACCCTGATCCCCAAACCAGGAAAAGACCCAACAAAAGAAAATTATAGACGAATACCTTTAATAAATATAGATGCAAAAATATTTAATAAGATCTTAGCAAACAGAATTCAGCAACACATCAAAGAAATTATACACCATGACCAACTGAGTTTTATCCCAGGGTCTCAAGGATGGTTCAATATATGTAAATGTATATAATATATCATATAAACAAAATAAAAAACAAAGACCATATGATTCCCTCAATCGATGCAGAAAAAGTTTTTGATAATATCCACCATCCTTTTATGATCAGAACACTTAAGAAAATAGGTATAGAATGAACATTTCTTAAACTGATAGGGGCTATCTACAGCAAACCCACAGCCAATATTGTATTGAATGGAGTAAAATTGAAAACATTTCCACTCAGATCAGGAACCCAGGCAAGGTTTCCCACTGTCTCTACTGCTTTTTAACATTGTAATGGAAGTTTTAGCCATTGCAATCAGGCAAGAGAAGTCAAGGCAATCAAAAGTATCCAAATAGGATCAGAGGAGATCAAACTTTCACTCTTCACAGATGATATGATTGTATATCTGGAAAATGCCAGAGACTCAAATACAAAACTCTTAGAAGTGATCAAGGAATACAGCAGCATCTCAGGTTATAGAATCAACACTCACAAATCAGTAGCCTTTATATATACCAACAATAATCAAGCTGAAAAAATAGTCAAGGACTGTATTCCTTTTACAGTACTGACAAAGAAGAGGAAATATTTGCAAGTTTACCTAACAAAGGAGGTGAAAGATCTCTATAAAGAGAACTATGAAACTCTGAGAAAAGAAATAGCTGAAGATGTTAACAAATGGAAAAACATACCATGCTTAAGGCTGGTAAGAGTCAACATTGTTAAAATGTCTATACTACCCAAAGAAATATACAATTTTAATGCAATCCGTATTAAAGCACCTCTGTCAAACTTTAATATCTGCAAAAAATAATTCTTCATTTTATATGGAATCAGAAAAAACCTTGAATAGCCAAGACATTACTCAGAAATAAAAACAAATCAGGAGGAATCATGCTATGAGACTTCAGACTATACTATGAATTGATAGTGATCAAAAACAGCATGGTACTAGCACAAAAACAGAGGGGTAGATGTATGGAACAGAATAGAGAACCAAGTGATGAACCCAGCTACCTATCATCATTTTATCTTTGATAAGCCGATCAAAAACATTCAGTGAGGGAAAGATTCCCTATTCAACAAATGGTGCCGGGTGAACTGGCTGGTGACCTGTAGAAGACTGAAATTGGACCCACACCTTTCACCTTTAACAAAAATATTTAAACTTAACACATGAAACTATAAAAATATTAGAAGAGACTGCATGGAAAACACTTGAAGAAATCAGCATGGAAGAATCGGCATGAGGTGGACCACTTCCAGCAATTGAAGCAGCATCAAAAATACACTACTGGGACCTGATCAAACTAAAAAGGTTCTGCACAGCCAAGAACACAGTATGTAAAGCAAGCAGACAGTCCTCAGAATGGGAGAAGATATTTGCAGATTATATATCTGACAAAGGTTTGATAACCATAATCCACAGAGAATTCAAACGTATTAGCAAGAAAAGAACAAGTGATCCCATCTCATTGTGGGCAAGAGCTGAATAGAAACTTCTCTGAAGAATACAGGTGCATGGCCTACATACACATGAAAAAATGCTCATTATCCTTAATCACCAGAGAAAACCTTGAGATATCGTCTAACTCCAGTAAGATCACAAAATCCCAAAACTATAGATGCTGGCATGGATGTGGAGAAAAGGGAACACTTCTGCACTGCTGGTGGGAATGCAAACTAATACATTCCTTTTGGAAAGAAGTTTGGAGATCACTTAGGGATATAAAAACAGACCTGCTGTTCGATCCTGCAATTCCTCTAGGTATATATCCAGAAGACCAAAAATGACTTTATAACAAAGATATTTGCTCTAGAATGTTTATTGCAGCCCAATTCATAATTGCTAAGTGCCCATTGACCCACGAATGGATTAATAAATTATGGTATATGTATACCATGGAATACTATGCAGACTTAAAAAGAGATAGAGACGTTACCTCTTTTATGTTTACATGGATGGAGCTGGAATATAGTCTTCTTAGTAAAATATCCTGAGAATGGAAGAAAAAGTATCCAATGAATACTCTACTGTGAAACCAAAATATAATCACCCACACTTCCATGTGAAAGCTATAACCCAACTAGAGCCCAAGATGAAGGGGAAAGAGAAGTGGGAGGGGAAAGGAGGGTGGAGGATGGGTGGAGGGAGGGTAATTGATCGGACCACACCTAAGGTGCATTTTACAAGGGTACATGTGAAATCTACTAAGTGTAGAGCATAAACGCCTTAACACAATAATTAAGAAAGTGCAGGTGAAGGCTGTTAACCAGTTTATTGTATTTCAATTTGTATAGAAAATGAGCACATTGTACCCCATAAATGCATTATTGTGCACAGCTATGATTTAATTAAAAAAATAAAAAAAGAAAAAGGAACAAGAACCTACCTCGGTGTTTGTACGTTTCCATGCTGTCTTCCCAGACAGACGGTAATCTTCCTGAGGTCAAGGATTGTGCCTCTTTTGTTCATTCTCATGTGCCGAGCTGTCTGTCGTCATTTCGAACCTTTACAGGTGCGTTTTCTCCTGCCCCACTTCCTACTTCTTGAACACGAGGCTTAAAGACACAATTTGCGGCACGTGCCCCTGTCAGGACTCTCCTTGCCTCGGCCTCCCCGCAGTGCTGTGGCCGTGGGGTCTAGATGCATGACCCTACGCTGCACCCCAACAATGTGTCGCTTTCCCCTGCCTCCTTGGCTAGGGTTGCTGCGTGTTTGGGACCTGACATAACCTGAAGGAAAAAAGCAAAAGGTGACGCCTGGCCGAGGCACTCATGACTGCGCTTCACGGACTCCGAGCTTTAGCAAGGGCAAATGTTGGGGGTGGGGGGTGAGTGCGGTGACTGTTCACAATGTCCAGTTTCAAAACCCAGCCCAGCTTATCACTTGACGGTGATGCCAACTGCCGACAAGGCGTGGAGGGCTGCTCTAAGAGTGTAAACCACCAGCTCGAAACAAGGATTTTATGATATAGGGAAAGCCACCTGGTCATGACATGGGTTACGGTGACGTTGATTCAGGTGGACTCCCCTGGGGGAGAGAGACTTTGTGAACATGGGGAACGGGGTATATTGGCAAATATGAACCATGAGGGCCTTTCCAGGAATATATAAGAAATTACCTACGAGACAAAAGAGAGGAAAGGGAAATAAGTCCCTTTGTCGGAAAAGCAAATATAATTAGAGCAATAATAACTGGAATAAACCAAGAGAAAGCTAACACCTTTGAAACAACCAAATCTTGTGCCAGAAGGTGGGAGACGTGGAGACACCTTTTGAGAGGGCAGAGTGTGGAAAAATGGGGGCAAAGGGATGAAGGCATTCCCTCTCTGATCATCGCTTTTTCCAGAAAAAGCGTGCTCAGTTCTCACCGTAAGCTGAGGGGTTTCACAAGCATCGGATTTTCATTCAGCAGAATGGCAGACCCGCGGCTGTGCGATTCAGCCTAGCTTTGTCTTCAATTCATCCTGAAGTGTCTTTCATGCCTCCCCATAGTATTTGCTGACAAAGGAAAGAGCTGACGCGGATGCTTTGCACCATATTGTTTTACATCTATTACTTCAACTTTCCTTTTTAACCACGTCCAGGAGGAACAGGTGTTTCTTAGTTGTAGGTGGCTTAACTGCCTTTGGGTAATATAAGAAATTTCAGGGAAGGAGTCTAAATTTTAATCATTAATTTACTAAAATTCTCTATAGACTGAATTTTGCTTGTATGTAGACAATTCTGCAAAAAATAAAAATTTTGTTTTCATATTCTGAATACTCACTGAAGCTTTCTTTTTTTTTTTTGAGACAGAGTTTCACTAGGTTGCCCACAGTAGTGAGATGTAGCATCACAGCTCACAGCATCCTCAAAGTCTGGGCTTAAGCGATTCTCTTGCCTCAGACTCCCAAGTAGCTGGGACTACAGGTGCCTGCCACAACACCCGACTAGTTTTTGGTTGCAGTTGTCATTGTTGGGCTTGAACCCGCCAGCCTCAGTGTATGTGGCCAGCACCCTACTCACTGATCTATGGGTGCTGCCCATCACTTAAGCTTTTTATTCTGTAAATTTTCAAACATAGTAGAGGGATTTCTTTTTCTTTTCCTTTTTTTTTTTTTTTTTTTTAGACAGAGCCTAAAGCTGTCACCCTCACAGCAACCTCCAACTCCTAGGCTCTGCTGCCTCTGCCTCCAAAGTAGCTGGGACTCCAGGCGCCCACCACAACACCCCGCTATTTTTGGTTGCAACCATCATTGTTGTTTGGGGGGCTGGGCTGGATTCTAACCCGCCAGCTCAGCAGCTCAGGTGTATGTGGCTGGTACCTTAGCCATTTGAGCCACAGGCACCGAGCCATGTAGAGGGATTTTTATAATGGATTCCCATGTATGTGTCATGGACCTCAACAAATATTAATATGAAACCAATCCTGTTCCACCTACGCCTCCTTCCCTGTTAGATTCTTTCCAAGCAATCCCAGATATCACCTCATTTGATTTGCAAAATTTTAGAATGTATTTCTAAGCAACAAGGGCACCACCCTTTCAAAAATATAATCATCGGGTGGCTCCTGTGGCTCAAAGGAGTAGGGCACTGGCCCCATATGCTGGAGGTGGTGGGTTCAAACCCAGCCCTGGCCAAAAACAAAAACAAAACAAACAAACTATATATATATATATTTATATAAATGTATATGATCATTAATACTATTAGCATCACTGTTCAACGTGAATAATGACTCTTTAGTGTCATCTAACATCTACTAGGTGTTCACTTTGTCCTGGATTGTCTCACATATACCTTTTTACTGTGGGCTTCTTTTCATTTGGATCTAGACAAGGTCGAGGCACAACTAGGGATGACACATATTCTATTATCATTCCACTTCCTCTTTTTTCCCTTGCTGGATGCAAGGAAATTGTTAAAAGTCTTGCTAAAATTTGATGGCTTCATCCTATTCTTAGCTAATACCTAAAGGTAAAATACACATTTCTGGCTTTTTTGTGCATGTGTGTGTGTGTGTGTCTGTTGCCTGGGCTAGAGCACCATGGCCTCAGCCTAGCTCGCACAAACTCAATCTCCTGGGTTCACTGATCCTCCTGCCTCAGCCTCCCAAGTAGCTGGGACTACAAGCTCCTGCCACCTCACCCGCGTCATTTTTCTATTTTTTTTTCTTTTTAGTAGAGACAAGGTCTCACTCTTGCTCAGGTTGGTCTTGAACTCCTGAACTCAAGCCATCCTCCTATCTCAGCCACCTGGAGTGCTAAGACTTACATGTTTGAGCCATCACTCCCAGCAAAATACACATTTATAAGGTGTTTTGCTTATGACGATGGATAAATTTCACATTTCAAAGTCTTCTCGGTAGCTGTTTTTAGCAGATCTGATTAGATTGCTTTTGTCTTAATTTGTACTGCGATTGTTGCAAAGCTCAGATGAGCTCTGCTAGCTTCTTGCTATTCCCGAGCTTACACTGTTAGTCTTCAATTCAGTGAATGCAGTTTCTTTGCATTAACCTTTTGCAACCACCTGTTCAGCTTTTGAGAGTTAAGATTTTATATGTCTTAAGCTGCCCATTTCTTCTACATTTTGTCACCTATGAAATTGGTTTACATATTATAATCAGAGGTGAGTGATTTTCTAATAGAGAGCATTTTCCTTTCCCATTTGGCTCATTAAACAATGGCACATCTTACATTCAGAGGGGCCTTACATTTGATGGAATATACTAGTTCATTTAAGCTAAGTAATATAAAGGCCTCTCTCTGTGGAACTTCTCTGAACAGTGGGCAACCTCTATGGGAGGGGCATGCTGAGGGAGGTGGACAAGTCAGGGTTTGACCAAGAACCCACAAGCCTTTCTAAGTCTTCAGAATGGAAGGGGTTTAATACATCATCATCGTATACAGCTACTGGGAGACAGTGGTCCAAGGTGAGGAAG
>CAUYON010147496.1:0-10975 GCA_963573935.1 Arctocebus calabarensis | reverse complement strand
TGTTTGTGTCCTTGGGGTCTTAGGTCACCCTAGCAGGGTTGATGTGCGCTCTTCGACCTTTTCTTTTGGCTCAGATCCAAACCATCAGCTTTCTTGCTGAGTTTCTGTCCTTTAACTCTCCTTCTGGATGGGAACCTCTGCAGAAAACTGGCTACAGATCCCAGTTCAAATACTGCCTGGGAATTATCACATACATTCTTTGGCCCCATTTCTGTGTAATAGACACAAGTTCACCATAATGACAGGCCTGTTGCTAGGCAAAGAGCAGAGAACTTGACAAGGGAAAGGAGGAAGTAAAACTTCATTTGACATGCCAACAGAGCTTGATCAGTAGAAATGTGGGTGATGGGGTCAGCCTAAAAAATCAGATCATGTCTCCATCACTTACTTTGTGCCTCGGGACAAGGTTTTGACTTCTCTAAGTCTGAGTTTCCTCATTTGCAAACTGGAAATGATACCCTAAGAGAGTTGTTACAAGGATGAAGTATGCCAAAAATTTAGTCCTCAGGAAAGGGTCCCTAAAATTATTATATGTAATATAATCACCGTGCCAGAAAAACAAAGGAGTTTAGAGCCCTAATTCTCTGTGAGCCCCATTCTCTTGAGTATTTCGACTAGAAATATGCTCAAAGCACCTGTGCAATATCACTTAAACAGGTGTGATACTGCAGTAAGGACTCTGAATTGTAACTTGGACTGTGGCTTCGAGCTTCTCAAGTTAATGTAGAAATGATTTATGTTGTCTTTCCAGGCCTGGGGCACACTTATTACCCATGAGGGGAAAACCAGAAGGCAAGAGAGTTGTAGAAAGATGCTGTTGGCAGTTGCAAAGACTTCCCTACCATATAGTAGAAAACTTTCCACACTGGCCAGAGCCTGGGCCCACTACTATAGGCAGAAAGCCTATAAGTAAGCTTTTAAATGGTCCCATTTTGTGAAGGCAGTTTGAAGTCTTTTGTGAGTTAGAAAGGAAAAATAACCTGGATATAACTCCATATGTGGCTAAAGACTGGGTCACATAGAGGAGATTAAAGGCCTGACTTCATGGGGACAGGCCTGCAGCCATGTACCAATACATCTATATATTTCAGGAATTTCCCCACTACTCCCTAAAGATAAATGATTTCCTCGAGATGATCCATTAAAGGTCAAGCATTCAAACAGCTTATTCCCCCAGAACCTTGTTTGGTGGTTTTCTTTTTGATTACTAAGCATAAGAATAGCTTTAGATAATGTTAGTGAAACATTTATCAGTTAATCCATAGACCCTTAAAAGCCAGGCAGTGAAAGGCCTGGGGCTAAATTTTAAATCATATGTTTATTGATTATTTGTGTGGAGTATTGCCTGTATAAGCTGTGGTGGAAGAAATAAAGTTGTGTATGCCATGAGAGAGCTGCAGCCTTCTTTATTTGCCATACAATTTCATTGCAAGTCTTTAAGCTCTGTGGCACTGCACCCCTCAAATTTCACACAACATTTTAGCACAGTGAGCAGCATGATCTTTGCAAGGACAGCATGGGACTGCTTCCTTGGGATCGATCACCTTTCTGTTCGTCCAGTTGTCAGCTTAAGGTAATTCTGGTACTTTGAAACTCAAAGGAAGGTGGTCATGCAGTAAGTACACAAGACTTCCAGCAATAGAATAAGGACAAAACAGGAAATTTTTAGTCCTTGAAGGACCAGTGTGTGGCCCTGTTAAAACTCTGTTAAAGTCTACAAGCACCACTGTTAAAACAAAGACCTTGCAAGGACTGTTTCAAGTAGTAGCTAAACATTGCTACTAGTTTATTCTAGAAAAGAAAAATCAATTAAATTTAAAAGTTTGGAAGAGTGTAGGCAAAGTTCTTAGGTGCAGCCATAAGAGGGGAGAATGCATAAGTAGAGATATTTGGGCTTCCTATCAATTGGTAACTGTGGCATTGGAACCCTTACAATATAGCTCCCATGGAGAATGTCTTTTTTTGTGTGTGTGGTTTTTGGCTGGGGCTGGGCTTGAACACGCCACCTTTGGAATATAGAGCTGGCGCCCTACTCCTTTGAGCCACAGGTGCTGCCCCAATGCAGAATGTCTTGAAGTTTCCCTCCTGCCACCTCCAAAAAAGGGACAGACTGTAGAAGAACCTGTGTATAACGAATCAAAAACTCCAGAAGTTAAGAAAGAATCAGAGAAACATCTGACCAAAAGTGACTCAGATCGTAGTAATCAATTTTTCTGATAGCAAGGACATGATTGAAATTAAGAAAGGGTTGACCCAATGGCCCTATGCCAGGCCATTGAGAAATGTTATTTAATCCCTCTCCCTGAAAGTAAGTATTTTCTGACCTTACAAGATAAACCTTTGACCCCCACTGCTCCAGGTTGCTATCCAGTGTAGCCAAATCCTCTGGATTCTCAATTCGTTATTAGACTCCATTTTCCTGTTGATCCGGCAACTTTTAATATCATCCAAAATACCGAATCTTTCCTGGCACCGCCCTAAGCTTCTAATGCTCAGTCCACCAGTGCTTTCACTTTCCCACTACTTAGGGAAGAGCTGAGGATCGGCAGGCACAAACTAGTCATATTCCTATTCAACTAAAGGTTTTAACTATATTAAAAGATGCAGTTCATACTTACAGCCCTAACTCACCATATGTTATGGGGATTTTAAGACTCTATTGTGCAAACCGTTTACTTATTCCTGTAGTTTGGGATACTTTAGCACATACTACTTTGAGCCCAGGACAATACATTCAATTTAAGTCCTGGTCGCTGGAGGAAGTGAAAAAACAAGCTCATTGTAATTGACTTGAAAATCCTCCTACTTTTAACTTCAATCAGTTAACAGGAACTGGAGCCTTTGATGGTATAAATGCTCAAACACAGTATTCTAATAAATTAGTGGCTCAAATTCAAGATAATTGCCTTACTGCATGGCAGCTTCTTGTTGAAAAAGGACAGATTAGACAGTTTTTCACAAAAATATTTCAAGGAAAAAATGAACTATATACGAATATATTGCTCGTGTACAATCAGCAATTGAGTGATCAGTGCCTGGAGAAGATGCCCACAAAATATTGCTCTTGCAACTGGCTTTCAAAAATGCTAACATCGATTGCAAAAAAGCCATGGGTGGACTCAAAAATCAGAATAATGTCACCATTTATCAATATATTTGCATTTGTCGTGAGGTAGGATCAGGCATTTCCCAAGCTAATCTGTTAGCCTCAGGTTTGCAAGCCAGTAGTATGAGATCTAAATAATGTTATGACTGTAGAAAATTTGGGAAAGAATGTAGAAAGTGTAAAAGTGAAACTAAAACTCAGACCTAGTTGCCAGGCGTTTGTCACTGATGTGGTAAAGGTAGGCATTGGAAAAATAAGTGTAGCTCAATTAAGGACAAAGACAGCAATATTTTGCCTTCTACCCAGAATCAGGGAAACTCCAATGCAGAGCTAGCTTGAGGCTCCCAGGCAAAATGTCGAGCTCTTTTCTTCACCAGTTTCCTGTGAGCAATGGCCAGGTTCTCACTCAAATTAATCAGAACTAGGTTCTGTTAACAAAGTCTATGTCCAGGATTTATTTCATGTCACTCAAGGAAGTGAAGCCTTGGATCTGTTTATATTAACAGATATCAACGTTCACAGTGAGGAATCTCCTACAAACTTACCCACTGGAATTTATGGTCCCATACCTGCAGAATCTGTTGCATTAATACCAGGAAGAAATAGTTTTATTATGAAAGAAGGTTGTGTACACCCAGGAATAATTGATGAAGATTATAAGAAAGAAATTTTAATAATAGCTTCAGTCGCAAAATATATCCAACTGTCTGCAGGACATCATGTGGCTCAAATACTAATTTTACCATATCATAAAGGCAAAACATCTCCTGTTACCAGGGAAGATGGTTTCAAAAGCACAGGAAAACATGTCTTTTGGCATACTCTTCTAAATGATGCTCACACTCAATATAAGGTGATATTTAAACATAATATTCCAATTGAGGGTCTAGTGGACACAGGAGAATATGTCTCTATTCTTGCTCCTCACATGTGATCTGAATGTTGTTCAAAAGCTTGAGTAAAAGATACTTTTGTCAGGCTTGGAACAATGACTAATATTGAACAAAGTACTTCTGATTTACATTGTCAAGGACCTGAAGAATAAGCAGCTCATATCCGCCTTTAGTTGCACCCATAAACATTACCTTGTGGGGTTGAGATCTATTACAACAATGGGGAACTATGTTCACTATCCCCACAATTACAAAGGCTATTAAAAATATAATGTTTAAAATGAGCTACTATCCAACTCAGCCCAGCTCTTCTAGAGAGCCGGAAATAACTCAAATTATCTATGATAAAAAGGGCCTGGGCCTTCAGTCTTTACCAGAGAATTTTTCTTGGGGGCCTCTGCCCAGTGCTTTGCCCTTTCCTTGCAGTGGAAAGCAGATAAACGGGTTTGGGTGAGCAGTGGCCTCTTCATTTGGTAAAATTAGAAGCACTGCATCAATTAATTGATGAACAATTACAAGCTGGACATATGGAACCCACAACCAGTTTGTGCAATTCCCCAATATTTGTAATTAAAAAGAAATCAGACAAATAGAGAATGTTAACAGATTTAAGAAAAATTAATGTAGTCATTCAACCAATGAGTTCTTTACAACCCAGAATTCCTAATCCAACTTTAATACCAAAACATTATCCTATAATTATTATTGAATTAAAAGATTGCTTTTAAAATATTCATTTGCAACCAAAAGATGCAGAACGTTTTGCTTTTACTGTTCCTGCTTTAAACAATGAAAAGCCCACTGGGAGGTTCCAATCGAAGGTATTGCCTCAAGGTATGCTTAACAGCCCCACCCTGTGTCAACTATTTGTAGATCAACGTTTAGAAGAACTTAGGAAATCTTTTCCAGAGGCCATGTGTTCACATTATATGGATGATATATTGTTGGCTCATCCATGCTGTAATAAATTACAAGAATTATACCAATTAGCATGTTCCAAATTTAAAGAATATGATCTTAAATTGGCAGAAGATAAAGTTCAAACTCAGTTCCCAAGTTCAAACCTTGGGAATATTTAGGATATCACATTACTGCTCAAAATATTATTCCTCAAAAAGTAAAGATTAGAAGAGATTCTCTTCGAACCCTAAATGACTTTCAAAAAATATTAGGAGATATTAATTGAGTTCAGCCAACTTTAGGAATCCCCACTTATTTTCTTATTAATGTATTTTCCATTTTAGAAGGGGATCCTTCTAAATCTTCACAGCCTTAGACAACTTAATCCTGCAGCTGAAAAAGAATTACAGTGGGTTGAGGAACATATTCAGGATGCTTAATTAAACCAAATCTCTCAAATCAATAATTTTTATATCTATGCTTTTCCATCAATGCACTCTCCTACAGGACTGACTGTGCAAGAAACAGCCTTTGCTGAATGGTGCTTTTTACTTAATAAAGCATCCAAAAGTATAAAAACCTACATACAAAAAATGGCCTTTATAATATTAAAAGGAAGACACCGCTTAAAACAATAGGAAGATATCCTGAAAAAAATTGTTGTTCCTCTAATAATCAAATTTCTTATTTACTTATGTTGAATATTGAATGGCAAATTGCATTATCAGATTATATTGAAAAAATAGACAATCATTTTCCTCCAGATAAAAGAATTTATTTCCTTAAAAATACTTCTTGGATTTTGCCTAAAATAGTGAAATTAGAATCTATCTCTAATGCAGAAACATTTTACACAGATGCAAATAAGATGGGAGGATCTGGATATTTAGGTCCTCATACTCATAAAGTACAACAATCCCCTTATTCATCTGTACAAAAAGCAGAGCTATTTTCTATTATATTACTTCTGATGGATTTTCCTGATCGTCTCCTTAATATTAATTTTGATTCACAGTATACTATCCATATTGTAAAAACTATTTAAACTGTTACTTTGCCATTTAATTCACAAAAACTTACTTTATTGTTTTCATGCCTTCAGCAGTTAATTAGAAATAGATTTTATCCTGTATATATTACTCATATTAGAGCTCATTCCAATTTACCAGGACCCATTTCATTGGGAAATCAAACTATTATCAGTTAGTAGGTTCAGTTTTATCTACTCAACATGAGCATACATTACATCATACCAATGCTCAAGCTATAAAAAGAAGACATGACATTTTTTGGCATACTGCAAAAGCTCTTGCTCTGCTTGTCAGCATTTAATGGCTCCACATTTACCTATGGGAGTCAATCCTATAGGATTATTATCTAATCAATTATGGCAGATGGATGTTACTCTGCTTCATGAATTTGGAAAATTAAAATATATCCATCATTCTATATATACTTATTCTCATTTTTCTTGGGCTTTAGTAATGCCATCTATGAAGGTTGATGCTGTGATTTCTTGTTTATTAGAAGCCTTTTCAATCATTGGTAAACCTTTGACTATAAAAACAGATAATGGTTCTGCTTATATTTCTTGCAAACATCAAGCCTTTTTTAAATTACTTAATATAAAGTATATTACTGGAATTCCTGGTAAGAGTACAGGACAAGCCATTATTGGAAGACAAAAATCAAACTTTAAAAGAAATACTTTTAAAACAAAAGAAAGGGGGAGAACAGTATAATATCACCCAGAGAAATAGATTATCTTCAGCTCCTTTTACTTCAAATTTTTTTAATATGAATGACAAAAATGAGACTCCAGCTCATAAGTATTGGATCAAAATTACTTCTCTTCCATTAAATCAACCCATTTATTATAAAGATAATCTAACAAACTCATGGACCCTGGCACATGTTATACATTGGAGAAGAGGCTATGCTTATAATTCTACAAGAAATACTAAAGTCCAGATAAAATCTTGAAATTCTGTTTGTTTCTAGATAAAATCTTGAAATTCTGATATGGGCCCCCAAACATACACCCAGAAATCCCAGAAACAAATGATGTCCCACTTGAACGGACTAACACTGACATCGCTCCGGAAGGAGAGATGATCACTGCTGCCTTGGACAAAGGAAGCACTCCTGACTTCAGGTAAATAAATTATGCTGTCAGGGGGAGGGAGGTGCCAGTGGCTCAGTGAGTGAGGCGCTGGCCCCATATACCAAGGGTGGCAGGTTCAAACCCGGCCCTGGCCAAACAATAAATAAATAAATAAATCTGGGTGATAAATAATAAAGCAATGTTAAAATGATATAAAATAAAAAAAGAAAGAAATTGTGCCATCAAGCTGAGGAACTGGTGAATTACACCCACCAGCAGATGAATGCCTCCAATCTATTTCTGGCAATGATGGCCTTTTTGACTGTGCAGACTCAAGGACAAAAATACAAATATTGGACTTATATTCCTAACTCTCCTTTACTTTGAGGTGTTAGTTGGTTGAAACCTACTCTTCCTATTTATGTTAATGATTCTTCTAGGCTTCCCAGTCCTTATGACACCAGAGGGCTGTTCTGGCCTAAAGAAGAAGGCATGGTAATTTTTAATTATACTACAGGAATGATTGGTCCTCCCATATGTTTTTGAGACCGCTCCCATTGCCTTAAGATGTCTAATCAAATGTGGGCTAGTGTGTATAAACAGGAAAACAAAGAACAAATATCTGTTATGTTTATGTTAAGTGCTTACTCTCTAGACAAGGTCCATGTTAATAAGATTTCTTACAATCCTGAATTACCACCTTGTAAAATGCATTTGTTTTCAGAAATTCGTGAATGGGTACATTGGACCAAATGTGAAGGAGATTTTGCACATATGCTTATTGATATCACAGGTGGAGAAGTCATATATTGGGGACCTATGGCTTACTTAAGATCAGACCTAGAATCAGCTTTGTCTTTAAAAATTTGATATAAGTAGAGTAAAGCATCATCTTAGATTCTGAGTATATTATACTGATGACTGGAGGGTTTTCACCCCAGTTACCTGGAATTGCCATATATGCTAAACATTTGTGGAAAATCGCTGTAGCTTTACAACCTCTTAAGGCTTGGACTGGAGGATTATTCTTCTATAACAAATTCCAAAAATATGAAATAAAGTTTGTGATAAATGACACCAAGTACATTCAAACCTGTTTACAACTTCCTTTTGGGTACCTAAAAGGAAATGTTACTTGGAATAAAGTAAGGGGAAAATTATTTTGTTCTACTTGCCAATTGTCTACTTGTGCTAACAAATCTTTGAGTTTTAATCCATCTAAGGAACAATTGTACTTGCTGAGAGCTTGCACCAGAGATGAGTGTAGGTCAAATTAAACAGACCTTGGCAGGAATCCCCAGCATTGTCCATTCCACAACTTGTAGCTCATAAGACACTGCAAAGAAGCAGACATTTCATCCGTTTGCTGATTGCTGACATCTTGGAGATTATTGCTGTTACTGCTGCCACTGCTACTGCTTGCATTGCATTAATTAAAAATATTAAGACTCAAAACTTTGTGGCCAATTGGCATAAGAACTCTGAACAATTATGGACTGCCACAAAGCAGATTGATACTGAAATATATAATGAATTATCATATTTAGAACAAGCTGTTGTTATGTTAGGTGATGAATTGGTCAGTTTAAAAAAAAGATAAAATTGAAAAGTGATTGGAATATGTCATCTTTTTGTATTACCCCTGTTATATACAATGAAACTAAGTTCCCCTGGGAAACTGTGAAAAAAACATTTGTTAAACCATGAAAATTTAACCACTGAATTTACAACATGAAGTGTTGTAATTTACAACATGAAGTGTATTCTACTTTTTCAGCATAAATTAGAAAGTGTAGGTGGAGATGCAATTTTAAAAGAAATTGCTGATAGACTAGAACAGTTAAATCCATTGCCAAAAATTTGTGGTCTAATTGGAAGTTCTGTAGGATCATTTGCATTGTTATTAATTTTGTGTTTGATTTCGTATATTGTATGTAAGAGAATTAATCAAGCTAAGCAAGGAAATGAAAGACATACTGCAATTTTTGCATTAATGATGAGTGATATAAATGCTCAAAACCGCAATAAAAAAGAAAGGGGGAATTATAGGTGGAAAATCTCTAAATAAGCCTTTAAATAGTTCCATTTTGTGAAGGCAAGTTTGAAGTCTTTTGTAAGTTAGAAAGGAAAAAAACCTGGATAGAACTCCATATTTGGCTAAAGGCCTGGTCATGGAGAAGTGATTAAAGGTCTAGCTTTGCAGGGGCAGGCTTGCAGGCAGGTACCTGTATATCTCAGGAATTTCCCCACTAATCCCTAAAAATAAAAGATTGCCTCCAGATGGTCCATTAAAGGACAAGCATCACCTGGCTTTCTGAGCAAGTAGCCACATTTCTAGCCAAGAAGGCCTCTTACATTCAGACCTAATTCCCAACAAGGGGAAATGTGACATTTTGTAATTTGAAAAATCTCTCAAAAATTCTCAACTCCAATTGAAGCTTCTCTTTCTCTCTCTCCCCCTCCCTTCCTCCCTCTACAGGAAGGTTTGAATTCTAATTGAGAACTCAGTTTGGGGGAACTGGGCACCAACCTTTCAGGCCCTAATCCATTATTATAGCTAGGGATGAGTGGGCATGTTTATTGCACAGATTAGAAAATATAAACTTAAAGAAAAAAAAAAGTTGTCACCATAACACCTTCCCTCAATGTTAGAATGTTGGTGTGTTTCCTTCCATTTTTTTTCTCCTTGGATGGGCAAAGTGGACTCTAATATAGTCAATATAGACATTTGGTTCTTCTTACAGACTAAATCGAAACCATCCAATTTATTCACGGACACACACACGCACACACATAAATTCATCAATATGCAGGTTCCAGAAACATAGGACCATGCTGGGGCTCTTCTCCTATTCTACTTCTCAGCAGTTCAATAAACCTGGGCTCCATGTCTCTACTTGTTACCATTCCTGCCTCCCTTGCCTGTCTCATACCGACACCTCTCATAGGCCAGCACCTGACTCTACCATCACCTGTTCATGGGGCTATTGTGGCAAAGGTCAGGGTAGGAAATTCAGCAGAACTGGATTCTAACACAGTGTTGATGTGAATTTTCTGTGTAACCTTAAACTTCTCGAGGTCAGGGTCCTTGTTGGGAAACCAAGAGAGTGGCACCCTGAGACCTAACATTTGACTGTTATGGTTACAGCACAAACCAGCTTTCACAGAGAGAAATACCAGGAAAAAATGGTTTCCAATTTTGCCCACTTTGGTGTGTGCAGGGCCAGCATGAGACATTGGGTGGAAACTACATCTGCAGGTTCCTTGTTACAAAGCATTGTAAAGGAATATCTTCTCTGCAGTCCAGGCTTAGACACAGAGGCTGTGATGAGGACAGAGATGTCATGGAAAGGTTGTGCTACTCAGAGAAGCAACAAGCTAAGGCTACAAATGCAGCTCCTGGGACTAGGGTTCTTTGGTTACCTGTAGAGACTGAACAGCATGCACCCATGTGCACAGCTAGGACACTCCAACTCCTTCCAGCTGAGCATCCTAACTGTGGTCTGTGGTAGGTTGAGACTTGAGTGGAGATGGTGAGGAGCTTATCTTCTGGTAAAGGCAAGAAGCCCTGACATTAAATTTGGGTGGTTTTGCCAATCTCCACCCCCAAACTGCTTCCTTGAATCAGACCTTGCTTTTGTATAATAATGTTCATTATTCTGTGCATACATAGCTTCCACTTACATACATGTATATACCCCAGCATTGTTTAAGTGAAATTCATTTAAGAACTCCATTAACTTTCCCTAACAATCCTCTGAGGTTGGAAGTTGTTTGAAAACAGAAAATCTCATGTCTGTAGGGCCAATTTTGGGAATTTCATGTGGTTCATCCTAATATTATTATGTCCACTTTACAAATTAGGCCATGACCAAGGAACCATACACCTATATATACCCTGAGACTAAAGGCTTAAAGGAGGAGATGGGGAAAGACCGGGAGAGAAATGGAGAGAGCTTCTCTCTCCCCACT
>CAUYON010147495.1:0-18193 GCA_963573935.1 Arctocebus calabarensis | reverse complement strand
GTAGTCCCAGCTACTCGGGAGGCTGAGGCAAGAGAATCGCTTGAGCCCAAGAGCTGGAGGTTGCTGTGAGCAGTGTGACGCCACGGCACTCTACCCAGGGCGATAAAGTGAGACTCTGTCTCTACAAAAAAAAAAAAAAGTGAAGAGTAACAGATATGGACTGGTTTTGAATGTCCTTTGTTGGATTCCCTCTGAAGTCCTCTCTCTTGCAGGTGGTCCCGACAACCAGGTCCACTTTGAAGGGTACCAGGTGTCCAATCAGTGCATGGCCTTAGTCCGTGATGAGTGTCTGCTGCCATGCAAGGATGCCCCAGAGCTCGGCTACGCCAAGGAATCCAGCAGTGAGCAGTATGTGCCTGATGTGTTTTATAAGGTAAAAATACAGTGAAAAATAAAAAGAATTATGCAGTGAATAGAAAGAACCTGTCATGGGCCTTTCTCCTATCAGTGCATTCTGCCCACGTTAACTGTCAGCTGTGGTGGTCAGAGCCCTGCTTGTGAATAAAGCAGGGCTAATCCTTGGACGTGGGGCTGCCTGGGTGGGTTTGTGCTGTGAGATGCCAGGTTTGTAATACAACCAACACAGCATAGGTATTTCCACTTCTGAAGACAAGGATTTGGTGGGATATATTTGGGGACCGTGTTTAGAATTCTGCTTACTACAGCTGTCTTTTTATTTTTAATTGTTAATTCTCCTTTGGGAGTTCAAATTAAATGCATATTTGGCTACCTGAAGCTATTCCCCACAGTTCATTAGTCTCTCTTCTTTTTTTTTTTTTGAGACAGGGTCTTATTCTATTTTTTTTTTTTTTTTTTGAGACAGAGCCTCAAGCTGTCACCTTGGATAGAGTGCTGTGGCATCACAGCTCACAGTAACCTCCACTTCCTGGGCTCAAGCGAGTCTCTTGCCTCCACCTCCCAAGTAGCTGGGACTACAGGCGCCCGCCCCAACACCCGGCCGTTTCTTTTTTTTTTTGGTTGCAGCTGTCATTGTTGTTTGGCGGGCCTAGGTTGGATTCGAACCTGCCAGCTCAGGTGTACGTGGCTGGCGCCTTAGCCCGCTGAGCCATAGGCGCCGAGCCCAGAGTCTTATTCTAACACCCTGAGTAGAGTGCTGTGGCATTATAATTTACAGCAACCTCAAACTCTTGGGTTCAAGGGATTCTCCTGCCTCAGCCTCCCAAATAGTTGACACTATAGGCACTTCCACACCTGACTAGTTATAATAACTGCTTTAGTGTTCTTACCTGTTAACTCGTATCACTGGCCACGTTTGGATCAGTTTTGCTTGATCTTTCTCCTAATTACAAGTTTTCTTCGTGTTATTTTTTGTCCTTACACGCAGTATTTATGTCATGTGTGGGTCTGCAACTGCTGTGTGTTTCCTCTGCCTGTCTTTTGTCTGCACAGGTGTGTTGTATGTAGAAGGCCAGAGACCAGGAGGCTTCTGACTCCAGGAGGTTTTCTCTTGCCAGAGAGGGCTTTCCTTTTCCCCAGTGGGGAGGTAGGGTGGGGCTGCTCACCTGCATCCCCACAGCTAGTGAGCTAGTCGGGTCTGATGTGGGTATTGGTGAGACTCATTCTGCTGTCTCTAGAGTGCTGCCCTCTGGGGTTAAAAGCCTGGCACAGCTCTTTGTAAGGTGACAGTCCACCTTTAGTCTTTGTCCACTTGGCCCTAAAACAGACCAAGAGATACAGTCTGTCCTTCATAAGCTTCTGATTTTGCTCCTGCCTTATGCAGCTTAAATATTTGGGCCTCCTTGGCTCGGCGCCTGTGGCTCAAGTGGCTAAGGCGCCAGCCATATACACCAGAGCTGGCAGCCCTAGTCCTAGCCCACGCCTGCCAAATAACAATGACAGCTACAACCAAAAATAGCCCAGTGTTGTGGTGGGCACCTGTAGTCCCAGATACTTGGGAGGCTGAGGCAGGAGAATCGGCACTCTACCCAGGGTGGCAGCTTGAGGCTCTTGTCTCAAAAAAAAGGAAAAAAAAGTGGCCTCCTTTCCTGTGCATCTTAGCATTTTTGCAAATATCTGAGAGAGTGGCTGCTGAGACCTGGGATTTAAATCCCTGCATCTCTGACTTTTCACTGCAGCAAAAATCTCTTTAAGCCTGTTAATCTGTGATGCATCACTGCCGTCACCTATCTGTAAATTGTAAGTGTCGTTTGTGGCCTGTGTTCTATTCCATTGACCAGTTTTCCTAAACTCGCGACAACACTATCACTGTGGTTCTTTTTGTTGATGTTGAGACAGAGTCTCGCTCTGTTCAGGCTAAAGTTCTGTGGCATCATCACCACTCATTGCCGCCTTCAACTCCTGGAGTCAGGCAATCCTCCTACCTCAGCCTCTGCAGCCTTTCAAGTAGCTGAGACTACTGGGGCTACCACACCCAACTAATTTTTCTATTGTTTGTAGAGACAGGTTTCACTATGTTGTACAGGCTGGTGTCTACCTCTTGGCCTCAAGCAATCCTTCCACCTTGACTTCTCAAAGTGTTGGGACTACAGGTGAGAGCCACTGGGCCTGGGCATGTAATTATTCTTTTTTTTTTGAGACAGAGTCTCGTTTTGTCGCCCTCAGTAGAGTGCTGTGGCATCATAGCTTGCAGCAACCTCCAGCTCTTGGGCTAGGGTGATTCTCTTGCCTTAGCCTCCCAAGTACCTGGGACTACAGGTGCCTGCCACAACACCTGGCTATTTTTGTTGCAGTTGCCATTGCTGTTTTAGCAGGCTGGGGCTGGGTTCTAACCCGTCACCCTTGGTATATGAGTCTGGCGCACTACCCACTGAGCCACAGGCACCACACCATGTAATTATTCTTTTTTTTTTTTTGAGATAGAGCCTCAAGTTGTCACCCTGGATAGAATGCTGTGGCATCACAGCTCACAGCAACCTCCAATTCCTGGGCTCAAGCAAGTCTCCTGCCTCCGCCTCCCAAGTAGCTGGGACTACAGGCACCCACCACAACGCCCGGTCATTTTTTTTTGGTTGCAGCCGTCATTATTGCTTGGCAGGCCTGGGCTGGATTCGAACCTGCCAGCTCAGGTGTATGTGGCTGGTGCCTTAGCTCGCTGAGCCACAGGTGCCAAGCCATGTAATAATTCTTTATAACTACTGAGTCACAGCCCTACTTTGCTTTTCTTCAGGAGCCCTGACTGTCCTTGGCCTTTTCTTCTTCCAATTGAATTTTAGAGCCAGCTTTTCACAGTACACCAAAATAAGACAATTGTGTTTGTATTTCACTGAGAGTGTTTCAGGGCTGAGTCTTCCTCCTGTGAATGGGTCAGGTGCTGCCATTTCCCAGAGGTCCTTCACCTCTCCCACAGAGGGCTACGATGTCATTTGTTAGGGATTTTATCTTTATTTTTGGTATTAGCGTCATTTCAAAATTATATTTCAAATTTCTACTGTTTGAAACAAGTAAAATTTTTGCCCAGAAACTTTGCTATGTAGTATTTATTCTTCTAATCTGTGTTTATAGTCTTCTGGGTATACTGTACACTTGTGTTATCCATGAATAACTATTCTGTTTCTTCCTTTCGATTATTAGCCCTTTCTTTTCTGGCTTGCTGTGCTGGCTGCAATTTCCCAAATGATGCTAATGACAGTGGAGGCCACCAGAATCTTTTTTTCTGGCTGTAAAAGAAATGGTTTTTAAATTCATCATTAACTATGCGTTTGTTGTAGTTTTTAATTTGGGAAAGGAGATCTTTATTTTCTCATAAAGGTTTTCAGTCCATGACAACCATTCAGGCAGGATGGGAGACAGGGCTCCTGGCCATAGCCAGGAATATGTGCTTCGAGGAAGGGACAATGGGAATAGGAATTCATATGGAGCAAGGTGGCTGGGTACAGGTCTTTACAAGTTATAGGAGGAGTTGTGAGTGTGTATGAAGGTGACTGTGTGCCTGTGCAGTGGGGCCATGTTTAGAAGTGGCCACATTCTCTCAGGAGAAGTAGCCCATTGAACCCTCTGTGTTTGTGTGCCGGGGAGTGTACAACCACTCAGGGTTGGTGGTCTTTCATCAGAAAGGAATGCTGGTCTGGTGCTTAGGAAGGAAAGCCTGAGACTGGGCTTGGTGGCACACGCCTGTAATCCTAGCACTCTGGGAGGCCAAGACGGGTGGATTGCTTGTGCTCACGAGTTTGAGACTAGGCCTGAGCAAGAATGAGACCATGTCTCTACTAAAAATATGGGTTCGAATCCAGCCCAGGCCCACGAAACAACAGTAACAGTTGCAACCAAAAAATGGCCAAGCATTGTGGTGGGCGCCTATAAAGTCCCATCTACTTGGGAGGTGGAGGCAGGAGAATGGCTTGAGCTCAGGAGTTGGAGGTTGCTGTGAGCTGTGATGCCACAGCACTCTACCAAGGATGACAGCCTGAGGCCCTGTCTCAAAATAAAAATAGAAGAACTGAGGCAAGAGGATCAAAAGGCAGGAGCCCAAAAGTTGAAAGTTGCTGTTAGCTATGATGCTACGGCACTCTATCCAGGGCAACAGCTTGAGACTCTGTCTCAAGAAAAAAAAAAAGTGAGTAAAGCCTGTTTGGCCATTGGGTGGGTTTATGTGTGTGTAGAATGATGCTTTTTTGATCTCCCATCTTACCAGGGCTTCAAATTGAGGGGGTTTTTTTGTTTTGTTTTGTTTTTTGTGACAGAGTCTTACTATGTCACCCTCAGTAGAGTACTGTAGCATCACAGCTCATAGCGATGTCAGACTCTTGGACTTAAGTGATTCTCTTGCCTCAGCCTCTCAAGTAGCTGGGACTATACGCACCTGCCACAATGCCTGGCTGTATTTTTTGTTGTTGTTGTTGCAGTTGTTTAGCTGTCCCAGGCCGGGTTCGAACCTGCTACCTTTGGTGTATATGGCTGGCACCATAACCACTGTGCTATGGGCGCCAAGTCCAAATTGAGTTTTAAGGCTTCTCTGGAGGCTGAGAGGGGTCCATTCAGTCAGTGGAGGGTCTCATTTTTTTGTTTGTATGGTCTGATTTTAGTTTGGATTCCTCTTTTGCCATCACATGCCAGAGACAATATCACTGGCAAGACTGTTTTGTCCCATTGTTGCTGGGGTGTTGTGGTGACCTGCCCCTGGTTCCCTGGGCCCTAGGTGGGACTCTGTGGTGTTGGGGGTGTTTTTAGATACTCTTTGACAGATTGGAGATTTACTTTTTTATTTCTAGGTCTGATTGTAAGTTTCTTGGATCTATTATGAATCAAACTTCCTTTTGTCTTGAAATATGTGATATATCCTTAATCATTTTGTGGTTGATTGTTTATTTGCCCTCTGTTAGAACAGGCTAGAAGTATTTTCCAGATTGTTTATAGCCCTGTGGAATTTGAGACACTCATTTTTCATGTTTCAGGAAAATACCAGTTTGAGCGAAGAGAACTATAAAAGCAAACATTTAAGTAATTCTTTTAGTCTTCCTGTGGACTTTGTGGTTGAATTTAAAATGTGCCTTGTAAACAAGACTTGCACCAATATTTGTCTAAGACTGTTGTTTGTCATGGGTGTTGTCTGTGGTAATAAAAATTGGAAACAGTTGAACAGTCCAGTAACAAGAGGTATTAAATATATAATAAATCTGTATGGTGGAATAGTATGTGATCACTAATAGTGTGTGTTTGCTGAGATTAATCTCACAATTTAAGATTGAAAGTGCACCAAAATAGAGAGTGTAATCCAATTATTTTTGTTTTCTTTTTTTTAAAACCTTCACTTTAATAACTCTTTCACTTGTGCTGGCCTCTCTCCCCTTAAGAGACTCCTGTTGAAAGTCAATATTTTCCTTTTTTTTTTTTTTTTTTTGAGACAGAGCCTCAAGCTATCACCCTGGATAGAGTGCTGTGGCATCACAGCTCACAGCAACCTCCAATTTCTGGGCTCAAGCGAGTCTCATGCCTCCGCCTTCCATGTAGCTGGGACCACAGGTGCCCCCCACAATGCCCGCCAATTTTCGGTTGCAGCCATCATTGTTGTTTGGCGGGCTGGGGCTGGATTCGAACTCGCCAACTTAGGTGTACGTGGCTAGTGCCTTAGCCTGTTGAGCCATAGGCGCCAGGCCTTTTTTTTTTTTTTTTTTTAATGAGACAGAGTCTCAGTATGTTGTCCGTGGTACAGTTCTGTGGCGTTACAGCTTACAGCAACCTCCAGCTCTTGGGCTTAGGCGATTCTCTTGTCTCAGCCTCCCGAGTAGCTGGGACTACAGGCGCCCACCACAACGCCCAGCCATTTTTTGTTGCAATTTGGCTGGGGCTGGGTTTGAACCCACCACCCTCGGTATTTGGGGCCTGCACCCTACTCCCTGAGCCACAGGTGCTGCCCTATTTCCTTTAAAAAAAAAAAAAAAAAAAAGAGCTTTTTTTTTCCTTTTTTTGTAATTTGAGGCAGAGCCTGCCACTCTGGAGGACAGAGTGACATGGCATCCTTACAACTCACAGCAACCTCAGACTCTAGAACTTAAGCGATCCTCTTGCTTCAGCCTCCTGAGTAGCTGGGACTACAGGCACCTGGCACAAAGCCCAGCTAGTTTTTTTATTTTTTATTTTTAGTAGAGAGAGGATTTTACTCTTTCTTGCTCAGGGCGATCTTGAATTTCGGAGCTCAAGCAATTCACCTTCCTTGACTTCCCAGAGTATTGAGTCACCACGCCCGGACTCCATGTGTGTGTAAAAGAGATTAGGTGCATGTAGATGGCTATGTGAGGGTAGAATGCTTTTCTCAAGGGAGCTGGACATGCTGGTCCCTGGGGCATTTTGGTGGGCCCTTGGTGGAGGCTCCTACCTTTTTGTCTTTCTGTGCTGCTGTCACACTGCATGAATGCACCTTTTATGATTTAAAATATGTTAAATTTATTTGTTGTAGCACACTTGTTCTCTGAAGAAAAAGATGAAGACAACATATTGAGTGAGAACCAGTATTTACAGGATAGTTTCTGTTCTTATAAATTAAAGAAATACAGCTGGGCACGGTGGCTCAAGTTGTAATCCCAGCTCTGTGGGAGGCTGAGGCAGTTGGATTGCCTGAGCTCAGGAGTTCGAGATTTGTCTGAGAGAGAGTGAGACCCTGACTCATTAAAAAAAAAATGAAAAACCTAGCCTAGCACCAAGGCAAGTGCCTGTAATCCCAGTGGCTTCTGGAGGCTGAGGCAATGGGATACCCTCAGCCTGAGTCAGGTTTCTGTCAGCTATGACCCCATTGCACTCTGCTCAGGGTATAGGGTGGGACTCTGTCTCAACAACAACAGCAGGCTCAGTGCCCATAGCTCATTGGTTAGGGCACCAGCCACATATCCCGGAGTTGGCAGGTTCGAACCCCGCCAACAACAACTACAAGAAAAAAATAGCTGAGCATTGTGGCAGGCGCCTGTAGTCCCACTACTTGGGAGACTGAGGCAAGAGAATCACTTAAGCCCAATGGTTTGAGGTTGCTGTGAGCTGTGACGCTATAGCACTCTACCCAGGGTGACATAGTGAGACTCTTATGTAAAAAATAAATAAATAAAATAAAAACCAAAAAAAAGCAAGGAAGTGAAAAATAAAAAAAGAAAATTAAAAATAAATTTAAAAATACAATTGTAATTTTACAGGACAAATGAGTACATTCACTGACTCTGTGGCCAGGTCAGGATGTGCTTGGTCAGCCTCGTGTCAGTGGCCGCTTTGTTTGTTTCTGCTGCACCCTGCACTCCAGCACATCCTCACATCGGAAGTACTGGGCAGATGTTTTTTTTTGTTTGTTTGTTTTTTCCGGAGACAGAGCCTCAAGCTGTCACCCTGGAGAGAATGCCGTGGCATCACAGCTCATAGCAGCCTCCAATTCCTGGGCTCAAGCGAGTCTCCTGCCTCCGCGTCCCAAGTAGCTGGGACTATAGGCACCCGCCACAACGCCCGGCCATTTTTTTGGTTGCAGCTGTCATTGTTGTTTGGTGGGCCCAGGCTGGATTCGAACCCGCCAGCTCAGGTGCACGTGGCTGGCGCCTTAGCCCGTTGAGCCAGAGGCACCGAGCCTACCAGGCAGGTTTTTAAGTTTTGACAAATATTCCCCTCTTGCCCTCCAATAAGTCATATTAGTATCTCTTCTTTTTTTTTTTTTGAGACAGAGCCTCAAGCTGTCACCCTGGATAGAGTCCTGTGGCATCACAGCTCACAGCAACCTTCAATTCCTGGGCTCAAGCGAGTCTCCTGCCTCTGCCTCCCAAGTAGCTGGGACTACAGGCGCCTGCCACAACGCCCGGCCATTTTTTGGTTGCAGCCACCATTTTTGTTTGGCAGGTCCTGGCTGGACTCGAACCCGCGAGCTCAGGTGTACATGGCTGGCACCTTAGCCCGTTGAGCCACAGGCACCGAGCGTATCTCTTCTTATAATTAGGAAAGTAAGTTTAAGACAAATTTCAGCTGAAATGCACACAAGCATGTCAAAAGAATGTGCACCATGTCACCTCATGACAGCATCTGCTGTCCTGCCGCAGGAAGTAGCATTCAGGGTGAAGGTGCAGGGCCGTCCTGTACAGGGTGCTGAGGGAGGTGTGCATTGTCACTGAGCCTGCTCCCTTTCACTCCTCAGGTGCTCTCGTGTGTCCCTCCACCAGTGTTTGAGCACACGACGAGCACTCAGGCCATGTGGGATTCTCAGGGTGCATTGAATGGTGAGGGTGCTCCCTGTGTTGTGGAGGCCAGTGGAGTGCATGTGGTAGGTTGGGAGGGTGGAAGGTGGACTTTCCACAGGGTGGGGAGGACGCTGGTTGACATAGTGGCACTGTGTGTACTGGGACAGAGTCGGGGACTATCTGGAGGGACGTGGGATCTCCTGGAAGGTGCTGAGTCAACAACCTGGAGCCAGCCAACCAAGAGCAGGGCAGTAGGGTGATGTGGGAGGCTGCTGAGCCCTAGTGCTGACATTCAGAGTGTGATGACTGACCTGATAGGTGATGGCCAGTGAGCAGCTAGTGGTTAGGTCTGGGTACTGAGGCAAGAAACCCAGGCCTATGATGCCCTTTTAGGACCATCTGTAGGGGAAGCCTAAATTGAAGCCCTGGAATTAGATGAGACCATCTGCAGTTGTTCAGAGAGAGGAGAGGACAGGGTGCTGGACTACCCCAAGGAACACTATTCCAGAGAGGCCAGTGCAGGATGAGGGCCCAGGAAGGAATAGCCAGTGACAGGCGATGGTGGGAGGGGGGTTGCTGGCTGTTCTGACCCCTACGCTGACAGCCTTGGTGAGGACCGTGTGGTGCTGGGCCTCATTCTCAGATTCTGGCTATGTTTCCCACACCATGGCTGGCTCTTTGCACTCTGCTTTACTTCGCATGATGTCCCCAAGCTGGGATCATTTGTCAGAGGATGCGTGTGTGTTTTGTGTTCTCTGAGTTCACCCAGGTCCCCTCCGAGGAGTGCTCTGGTAGGTGGCCCTGTGCTGCCTTGCCTGCCTCCGCTGCCTCTGAACTCAGGGGCCAGGGCCCTCGTCCCACCACAAAAGTGGCCTCTGTTCGTTGACTGTTCTCTCCTTTAGCAGTCATTTGTGGGGACTTTGCACATTGACCCTTTGGCACATGTTGCAAACACATGGAGGCTTTCATTTCCTTATACAGAGAGGGGAAAGTAGTTTCTGATTTCAAAGATACTTTAGTCTTGTTGGTTTTTTTTTTTTTTTTTTTTTTGAGACAGAGCCTCAAGCTGTCACCCTGGGTAGAGTGCTGTGGCATCATAGCTCACAGCAACCTCCAATTCCTGGGCTCAAGCGAGTCTGCTGCCTCCGCCTCCCAAGTAGCTGGGACTACAGGCACCTGCCATAAGGCCCGGCCATTTTTTGTTTGCAGCCGTCGTTGTTTGGTGGGTCTGGGCTGGGATTCGAACCCGCCAGCTCAGGTGTACATGGCTGGCACCTTAGCCCATTGAGCCACAGGCACCGAGCCTTTAGTCTTGTTTTGTTACAGTTTCTGCCTTTGTCATCATGCAGTGGCCTCTTGGTTCGGTTGGTGCGGGTGTGCCCAAGTCATCACATGCTCAAGTCCCAAAGCTGACCCTCAGGATTTGAGTTTGGCATTCTACAAACTCTCTATTTTCCTTTTCTTCCTTTTTTTTCTTTTTTGAGACAGAGCTTCAAGCTGTCGCCCTGAGGTAAAGTGCTGTTGCATCACAGCTCACAGCAACCTCTTAATTTCTGGGCTCAAGGGATTCTTCTGCCTCTGCCTCCCAAGTAGCTGAGACTACAGGCGTCTGCCACAATGCCTGGCTATTTTTTAGTTGCAGCCATCATTATTGTTTGGCGGGCTGGGCTGGATTGGAAGCCGCCAGCTCAGCCTCTTTTTTTTTTTTTTTTTTTGCAGTTTTTGGCCGGGGCCGCGTTTGAGCCTGCCACCACCAGCATATGGGGCCAGCACCCTACTCCTTTGAGCCACAGGCACCGAGCCCAAACACTGTATTTTCAATTTGCATTTGGTTAAAAGAAATCCTATTTTAAATGCCCCTCCCCCCCCCCTTTTTTTTTTTTTTTTTTAATAGAAACAGAGTCTCACTTTATCCCCCTTGGTAGGTTGCTGTCACACAGGTCACAGCAACCTCCAACTCCTGGGCTTAGGCGATTATCTTGCCTCAGCCTCCCAAGTAGCTGGGACTACAGGCGCCCACCACAACGCCCAGCTAGTAAATGGACCCATTTTGCACAAGGGTCTTTAACCCCCTAGGTATATATTTATCTACATATATTTTTAGTGTTTTTATGGTTTAACTTCACTTGGAGACCCATGATCTGTTTGTGTGTTATACTGGCACAGGGAAGGATCTAGTTTTATGTTTTTCCAGATGTTTGATCCACTCGCATTATTGTAGACCAGGGTATTCCTGTCTTCCCTTATGTCTTACTCCTGGACATCATTCCTTGTGCCACTTATCTGACTGTCTGTTCCTTTGTCGTTATTAAACTATTCTGTTTCTTTCTTTTTTTTTTTTTTTTTGAGACAGAGCCTCAAGTTGTCACCCTTGATAGAGTGCTATAGCATCACAGCTCACAGCAACCTCCAATTCCTGGGCTCAAGCGAGTCTCCTGCCTCCGCCTCCCCAAGTAGCTGGGACTACAGGCGCCTGCCGCAACGCCCGGCCATTTTTTGGTTTCAGCCACCATTGTTGTTTGGCGGGCCAGGCTGGATTGGAACCCACCAGCTCAGGTGTACAGGTGCTGAGCCTGGTCAACGTTTTCAATCATAGAAGATTGTGTTTCCTTCTAGCTTTATATCAGTTTATCAAAAAATTGCCAAGACAGCTCAGTGCCCCTTGCTCAGTGGTTAGGGCTCAGGCCACATACACCAAGTAGGCGGGTTCGACCTGGCCTGGGCCAGCTAAACAATGACAACTGCAATAAAAAGAAATGCCCGGGCATTGTGGTGGGCATCTATAGTCCCAGCTACTTGGGAGGCTGAGGCAAGAGAATCACTTAAGCCCAAGAGTTTGAGGTTGCTGTGAGCAGTGACGCTATGGCACTCTACCGAGGGCAACATAATAAGTAAGACTCTGACTCAAAGAAAGAAAGAAACAAAAAAAGAAATTGCCAACAAGAGAAGAGATTCTGAACAACATTGGCACGTGCCTAGTCAAGGAGAAGAATTTGTGATCCCTGAAATCTCTGAGAATGGTTTTCATTCTTCCCCCGTGTGGTGGAGGGCGAGTGTTCATTAGCACCAGACTTGGAGGCTCCCTGAGATGGAGTTGAGTCTGACTGTGCCCTGACCCCACAGTGCCAGTACTGGGTGAGGAGCAGATTAGGGTAGGCCAGGAGCTGAACTTTCTTTTTTTTTTTTTTTTTTTTTTTTTTTGAGACAGAGCCTCAAGCTGTCACCCTGGATAGAGGGCTGTGGCATCACAGCTCACAGCAACCTCCAATTCCTGGGCTCAAGGGAGTCTCTTGCCTCCGCCTCCCAAGTAGCTGGGACCACAGGCGCCCGGCCATTTTTTGGTTGCAGCCGTCATTGTAGTTTGCCCCACCCCCCCCAGGCTGGATTCGAACCCGCCAGCTCAGGTGTATGTGCCTGGCGCCTTAGCCCGCTGAGCCACAGGCGCCGAGCCAGGAGCTGAACTTTCAATGAGGGTGTGCTCAGTCTCTGACAGGTCCCACGGAGGTCAACTAGTGTATTGCTGCTCACTCTGTGTGGGGGACTACCGTCATTCCTGTCGCAGGTGAGGTCCGAATGGTTCTGTGCACATAGCAACCTCCTGAGAAAGGCCAGCTATGGGTTCTGTTTGCATCTGACAGGTGTTTTGTAAATGTCCTCAAGCAGTTGTTCTTTAAGAAACTTTCTGAGAGCTTCTTTTTTTTTTTCCATGTTATCTTGTGAAATTTCAGATCCTGTTGTCGCTTGCTGTCCTTCTTATACCCAGTTCTTAGGAAAAAAGCAACACATTCAGGATTTTATTTACCTTTTTGAAAGCAAGGTTATGCCATCCATTTAGTAGAATTTGCTATTGCCCTCACATGAAGTCTGTGTGCCTTCGAGCTAACAGAGGCAGTGATCCTGGTTTTCTCTTTGCTGTCAGGACCTTGGTGCTGCTTTCAGACGTAGCCTGTCACGAGTAGTGAGGCATTAGGGACCACCATTTCTGACTCTCCCAGTGTCTTGCTCCAGCTGGAGATAAAACTGCTGACACTTTGGCAGCTGCCAAACTTGGAATTAAGACTCTTCCTCCTAGCGTGTTCTGTCTGACATTTGCTAAAGCCCATAAAAAGTAATTGCCTTTTAAAATGGTGCTAGGCTAGGGATTGGCTGGCAAAAACATTTGAGTGAAGGCATGAGGGAGAGATCGAAGTTACCTGTTTTTCCCCACAGGGAGGAAAGGAGGATGCAACACCTTTATTTTCTTGGGGAACAGAAAAGGTACAGTTGGGTAGTTAAATTTGAAAGAGAATAGCATGACACACAAAAAGAGAGAGGGGCATTTAACAAGAAAAATCCCCAGAGGGGAAGATTAAAGTGAACAGGTGCTGGAAAAATGTTTCTGCATATTAGAGCTTAATTAGATTTTAAGATGAATTCCAGATGGGCTAATTATGTGTGAATTGTTGCAGGTTATTTTGTATAGGGGCAAGCGTATATTTTTGGAAATGGTGATTTAGTTTCAACATATTTGATTCTCACTACCTAAAAACCTCCTCGGTTGAGAACTCACTTCTACTGGGGCCCCAGGATCACTTGGCAGCCCCATGTCTATGGTATCTCCTCCAGAGCCACAGAATGTGGAGCTGTCCTGATTGCAACAGCCACTTGTCATATGGAAGGACAAATGATCCTTCCCTGGAATTGGGTGTAAAGTAATTTCAACTTCGGAGGAAGGTAGATAGAACAAAGCCATGTGTTTGCAGAATCCTGGTGGTTGGGCAGACCCAGTACCTAAAGTGAAAGTAGTCAAATCCATGCTCCCTGGGTAGCTAGTTGGTTAAATATCTCTGGACTATTTTTTCTGAGAGGGCAAAGAGGCAAGCTGTTGTGGGCAGCTTCCTAGAATGTGAGTAGAGAAAAGGAAGGCAGGGTACGGGGAAAATTGAGATGTTTTTCAGATTAGAAATTTTTATTTTCTTTTCTTTTTTTTTTTTTTTTTTTGGTCAAGGCTGGTTTTGAACCTGCCACCTCTGGCATAGGGAGCCAGCGCCCTACTCACTGAGCCACAGGCACTACCCCCCGGATTAGAAATTTTAATCTTTAAGCAAGGAACAGGACCAGAGGGGGCCCTGTGGGTGTCCCTTTAAGATGGAATTTTTTGTTGTTGCAGTTCGGCTGGGGCTGGGTTTGAACTGCCACCCTCAGTATATGGGGCCGTTGCCTTACTGACTGAGCCACAGGCGCCGCCTGGGAATATTTGGTTTGACTTAGGAAAAGCTTGTAGTGATTCTCTCTGATGTCCCAGTGAGGTGTAGATATACTTGGGGTGGCCCCACAGCACCTCGCACCTCAGGGGAGATGTGCTTGGCCACCAGGTTGGTTCTTAGGGCTTCGATAAATGTAAACTTTTATGTAAAGCCTTATAATTGGAAATTATGGATGTATAATTTATATATGACTCCATGAATGATTTATATAATGTTAAGTGATTTAGATAGAAAATATGACCCCCCTCTTGCAGAATCTTTAATGAGAAGCATTGGTTCTTATGAATTTATTTCTAAGGCTCTGTTTGAACTCAGCATGCTTGACATAAATCAGGTCTAATTGTCATTTTATGATTAATGAACATATGCTGGCCGTTTTTCCTCATAATTAAACTTTATGTTCCCATGCATCTGACAAAGCAAAACAAGTGTAGACTTTGACAGATTGGTGGTGGGGATTTTCCATGTCTGGATGTGTGTGTGTGTGTGTGTGTGTATGTGTGTGTTTGAGAATGCATGTCCTTATTTTATTAATGTACAAGTACCAAGTTTCCCTGAAGTCGGGTTTTCAGAGTATAAGATCTTTAAGAATTAGCGTTCAGACTGTGAGACTTCAGGTGCCCATTGGGACTAGAAAGGGAACAGGTTTTAGCCTGAGGGGAGCTAGGCCAAGAACCAGGGGTGGAGGGCTGGGGGTTTTGGTGCATCTCTGCAGAGAAGCCCTGGTGCCGGGAGCACAGCTGCTTTCTCAGACTGTGGTTGTAGTTAAAGAACTCCAAGAAATGGAGCAGGTGTATTCTCTGCACATATTTTCCTTTCTGTTGGTCACAAACCCCAACAAGAATGGTAATAATTTAAATTATGAATGGTAAAAACATTATCACTGGTCACCTTCACTCACCTCTGTTCACTTTTGATTGTTTCAGGACATAGACAAGTTTGGCAACGAGATTACCCAGCTGGCCCGGCCTCTGCCTGTGGAGTATCTGATCATAGATGTAAGTGCTGCTCCCTCTCAGCCTGGCAGGCTGGCAAGTCAGTCGTGTGGAGATCAGGATGCTGGGTGGTGGCTGCTCGAGGGAGGAGGCAGTGCTTGGGGAGGTTTAAGTGCTACAACCCCAAGCCCCACAGCCTGCTGCAGTGCCCGCATAGAGCAGGTGGCCATGAACATCTTGTCACATCATCGAACACCCAGCCTTCCTGATAACTCTCACAATTATAAGGACTCTTTCTTTCAGTTTTAGGTTTTTATATCCTTGAAATCGACCTAGGGGTTAACTTTTCCCATATTAGTTCTAAGGACCCCTAACTCCAGGCCAAGCAGCAACTAGAAGGCAATCAGCCTCAGTCCTTGGGTTCTGGGTCACATGAGTATCCAGGCAACCTCACTGGATACCCTGTGCTTGGTCTGTGGCTGCTAGAACCGCCAGGTTCCCACACAGGCACTGTGCCTCAGTGTCCTTGAGTGGAACTCCGGGAGCCCAGGAGGGGCCCTGCTCCACTGCATCTTCCCATAGTCTCAGGTCCCTTTTGGAGGTGGTTTGTGGCTGTGCTGTCACCAAGGGGCAGCCTGTGTGGCAGGACAAGAGCCTGATGCATTTGAAGCAATCATTGCTGCTGTTGCAGCTCTATCCAGAGGGGCAGGAGGCCACTTGTTTTCTGCACTGCTGCCAGGCCAGGATCTGTTCAGGCTGCATTTGGACCTAAATAAAGGCAGTAAAATATCATTGCATTTGGAGCAGCAGGTCCCCATGAGCTAAGCCCTTCGATGCTCTGTTCCAGTTGACAGCTCCCAAGAACATATTTATTACTGAGGCTGTAAAGGCATCTGTTTTTTAGACTACCTAGGGTGTAATTAAGATGCACGCAGATTGATGGAGCATGTACTCAGGAGGAGTCAGTTTGATTTAAAACCAGCCTTCTCAGGTCTTTGCCCTGCAGTGGCCTCCCCAACCCTTTCTTCCTTTTATAAAGGAAGTTAAGTTTTTGCCTTAGTGTGGTTTTGTCAGCAGTACGTGGCTGCCAGAGAAGCATTCTGCCCCTGTGATATCCAAGTTCTCTATCCTTGTAGAGGTGAGGCTTGGGAGTAGGCACCCAGAGAAGTGTGTTCAGCTCCTTGCCCAGCAGCCCGAAGGGGCTCTCTGATGTTCTCAACCCTTGGATGGAGTGGCAGCTGCAGGCTGGGGTTCTATAGAGGTGTCAGGTATTGTCCAGCTGATACATGTGAATAGGGAGAGTGTTTCGGCATGAGACAAGGCCCTGGGCCCCCTCCTTTTATGGCATCTGGGATGGTTCCCTGGGGCCATGAGGACTTTGGTTCTATTGTTTGCTACAGAATAAGTATAAGATCAGTGTGCTTGGCAATGATTGGGGGTTTTTTTTGTTTTTTTGTTTGTTTTGTAGAGACAGAGTCTCACTTAGTGCCGTGGTGTCACATAGCTCACAGCAACCTCCAGTTCCTGGGCTTAGGCGATTCTCTTACCTCAACCTCCCGAGTAGCTGGGACTACAGGGGCCCACCACAACGCCCGGGTATTTTTTGGGGGGTGGGGGTGGGGGTGGTTTGAGACAGAGTCTCACTTTGTTGCCCAGCTGTTTTTGAGACAAAGAAATCTCGCTCAGGCAGTCCACCCGCCTCTGCCTCCCAGAGTGTTAGGGTTACAGGCATGAGCCACTGTTCCCGGCTGGCAGTGAGTGTTCAATAGCTGCAGTTCCATTTCTGTTTCTGCTCTCCCTAGAGAGCCATACCCAGGTCCTGTCTCTGCAGTGTGGTCCGCACTACTGCTGTTGTCAGAACCCCAGTCCAGCTAGTGTTCTGCCGTGGGCCAGAGTGCTCTGCATGTGGTACACCGCCTCCTCACACCAGCCTACCGCTCTGTTCTTTTTTTTTTTTTTTTTTTTGAGACAGAGCCTCAAGCTATCCCCCTGGGTAGACTGCCTTGGCATCATAGCTCACAGCAACCTCAAACTCCTGGCCTTAAGTGATCCTTCTGTCTCATTCTCCCAAGTACCTGGGACCATAGGTACCCACCACAATACCTTGCTTAGTTTTTCTATTTTTAGCAGAGTCAGGGTCTCAGTTTTGCTCAGGCTGAGCTCAAGGGGGTCCTAGTGTCTCAGGCTCCTAGAGTGCTAGGATCACTTAAGTGTGAGCTACCACACCCAGCCATGAGGAACAATTTCAAAAACAAATTCTATACTTTGCTTCTCAGATATCAGAGTTTCAAAATTTTCATTTAGGGTTGACAGTAATTGTTAACATTAACTGTTCATTTTTACATAGACTTTGTAGGACTCTGAGGATTGCTGTGTTTAGCTCAGGCTCAGGGGTGCTCTGGGCTACTTGAGAGCTAGTAACATTGTATGTAGCCTGGTTCCTCACAAGTTTGTGTTTCGTTTATCAGATCACAACAACTTTCCCCAAGGATCCAGTTCATACTTTTTCTATTTCGCAAAATCCATTTCCTATTGAAAATCGCGATGTGCTGGGTGAGACACAGGTAAGGTTTTGTCTTTAGAAACATGATTTAAAGTAACTGCTGATTACAAGTATCTAGTGTTGGTATTATTTTTCTAAAAAGTAGTAAGTTTTCAAACTCTTCTGATTTATTTTTGTGACAAAATTCAGCTATTACCCTCTTCTAGGGCACCCCTGACCACCCTCTCTGGCTAGGTGGGAGATACTGCAAAGCAAATCTCGTGAAGTCCTCAGGCCTGCAGGTTTGCTATAAGTACCATTCTTAGTTGGCTTAATTTTTCCAAAATTTGTCACTTTGTGTCTTCTGCAAACAACTTTTTCTTGAGATACAGTCCCTCCTTATAGCTGGGTAGAGTGCTGTACCTCGTAGCTCACAGCACCCTCAAACTCTTGGGCTTGGACAATGCTTCTGTCTCAGTCTCTCGAGTAGTTGGGATAGGGTCTTACTCTTGCTCAGGCTAGTCTTGAACTGCTGAGCTCAAGTGATCCACCTGCCTCGGTCTCCCAGAGTGCTGGCATTACCAGCATGAGCCATGGCTCCAACCCAAACAACTTTTTTTTTTTTTACAGTTTAATGTATTTTAATAGCAAACTTACAGGAACAGCACAGAAGATAGACAACATTAAAAACATGTACTTGCATGTAGGACAACTCAGTTAGAAAAACATAGTGAATGGATGGAATCTACTGTGTGATAAAAATGCTACATGTTTAGTTGCTGTCAATGAGAAATTTACTTATTTCTTTAAAAGATCCAAATGCTGGCAGAAACTCCAGAAAAATTGTTTATAATTGTTATAAAGTTGAACTGCTGAAACTTGTTCACTGAAACATTTTGACTTGCATTAATG
>CAUYON010147492.1:0-21565 GCA_963573935.1 Arctocebus calabarensis | reverse complement strand
GACTCAAAATTGGAAGAATGAAGAAGACTTTTTAAAAAGATCTGGATTTTTCCTTATGACTTGGAATCCATCTTTGTCTTGTATAACTAGGTCATAGCACACCATTAATGTCAGCAGTTAACAATTTTGAATTCCAAAAAAACCTAAGTAAATGACATATTTAATTTTTTTCCTCTTTTTTTCTTTGGGTGGGTGGGAGGGAGCTCGGAACTGTCTTAATCTGTATTCTCTTGACTGAACAATAAATTTTTAAATAGTTTCCTCTATTAAACACTTAAACCTGGCCATCTTATTAACTCCTTCTCTCTTTTTAACAAGGTAATGTTTTAAATGTATAGTTTTAGGACTAGCGAAATGACAGCAACAAAAAATTGTGAGCAGTTGTTACTTTTAAGTTTTAAAAAAATCTTTTAACATTGTAAGTACCCAGTCCATTATGTCCTTATGCAGTGCAGTTTTTCATGTTAATGTTGCTGAGATGTCCTTAATTTTCCGAACCTTCATCTGCATGTGTGTCTTTGTCTCTCTTGTCTAAGATAAGCCAGTTAAAATGCTTTTAGACGATTTTGCTTTTATAAAGCTAAGGTTTTAGCTTTATGCTTTTGAAAACGTTCACAGCAATAAATGCTAGTCTCTTCCTAGTAACTTGTACACTTTATTTGAAAATCGATCTATTTGAAGAAAAACAGTTTTGTTTTTCTCCTTTGGTAGGGTAGGGTGGAAGGGGGGCTGAGGGAAAGGAAGACCTCTTTGTGTAGAGACTAAAGCCGTCACAGGAAACTAGATTAAAACTGGAAAACAAGTCCTAGTTGGTTCGAGCCAACACCAATGTTAACTGGGGGTATTTTCTATGGTAGTTGCGTGGCTGGTGCGACTTTTGCCTTTTGTTTGATTTGACTGTGTATTTTCGCCTTTTGTCTCTTAATTGACGATCACACCATTGCTATATCCCGAGCAGTAAACAGTCCTCAGCGAAGCCGCCTTTTTGCCAACCCAACACTGGAGAGTGCAGAAGTGGAAGGAGCAGAAAATGCCATAGAGTGTAACTTACAAAAAGGTAAACATCAAAAAAGACACCATACTCCCCAAATTTCCCAACTAAACAAACAAAAGATGTCTTTACAATAACATCTCCAAAACCACCGCCCAGCTTGATCTTCTAGACTCCATGGCACCGGGCTGAGCGGGTAAGTAAAAAAAAAAAAAAAAGAAAGAAAGAAAAAGTGCCTTTTGCCCCTTCGAGGAAATCCTTTTGCAGGCCAAGGGCTGCAAGTGTTTGGGAGCTGAGGGGAGAGAGGAGGATTCTGGAGCTTTGTGTTTGGCAGCCGGAACAGGGAAGGGAGTTGGACAAGGAAGGCTCTTAAGACCCCCTCTGCCTTTTTTGCCCTAGAGGCGAGCAGAGGGGACGCTGCAGCTATTCTCTGGCATCCGAGAAGCCGCCTGCGCTCGACCCCCTTGTCCTTCCCAGGTCTGAGCCTTGATGAGAGAAATTGAAGTGCTTTGGAGACAGGGGGTTCAAAAGCCAGCCTTGGGCCTCTTTCCCTTTTGATTGTGGTGATTTCGCATCCCGATGTCGGCTTTTGGGGTCTCAGGGGCGCGCCTGTGCCTCCAAAGGGAAAAAGGACAAAAGGCCGGCGTCCATATTGGCACCATGACGCAGCAGCTCTCCCGCCTGCGACTCTGGGCGCTGCCTGTCTTCCCTGCGCTAGCTCCTCCCGTCCTAGCACGAGTTTTGTTTTCAGGCTTCGAGCTCATCCGCAGGCCGGGGCTGGCGGGCAGGCCGGGCTAGGGCTGCGGTGGCTAATGGCGGCCGGGGCTCTTTCTTCTTCTCTCCTTCCCCAGCTGTCGTTGGGAGTCCGGAGCCGGCGGCCAGGCCAGGCCCCGGGAGCCCCGCTGGGTACCGCGCCCTGGGCGGGAGGGCAGATCTCAGGGGCCCTTTCGGGGGCTGCGGGCCTAGGGGGCGTCGCGCGCCGCGGCTCCTGCGCTCGCCTCCGCCGGGCGCGGCGGCCAGACGGGCGCCATTTCGCGCGCCGCCCGTGGCTGGGGCGGTGGCGGCGCCGCGCGCCAGGCGGGAGGAGGGGAGGGCGGCGGCGGCCGGGGGGAGGGGAGGGGAAGCCGGGCGAGCAGCCGCCTGCGTTCCAGGCCGCCGGGGGCCGAGGGAGGCCCCGACTCGGAGGCCAGGCGGGCACGAAGAGGCCTTGCTCCGGCTGGGCCGCCGCTGCTCTTCCCTCTCCCTCCTGCGCGGGAGCCAGTGGCTCGGGGCCTCGAGGCTGGTCCCCGAATCCGACCGGTTTCTTGGGAGGTTGCGGAAGCCCCCGCGCGGCCTGGCCCAGACCCCAGGGAGCCCCCTCTCCCTTAGGCGTTCAGGCCTGGCCTTCCAATAGCACTTTGATGGCAGAGCAGGAGGGGCGGGTTGCACCCATTGTCCCCAGGTTGGGCGAGGGGCCCTTGTGGTGTCCGCCGACGCCACATTTGGCCGCTCAGGGCACACCCCCCGCCCAAGCTCTCCAAGAGGGAGGTGGGGGTTGGGGCCTGGGAAAGCTGAGTGGGCCTCCCCCGGGATCCCCCAAGGCGGAGGGCTGTAGGGTAAACCCTCAGATCTCCAGCCCTTCCTGGGGGAGGGGATGCGGACGGGGCGGGCCTTTGGAAATGCAGATGAGTCGCCTCCTGCTGCTAGTCGCCCGAGCTGAACCTTAGTGACTTAGGCAGCCCCCCCTCTGCTATCCTTTCTTGAGTGAGGGTCGCCTTAGCTGCTGGGAGAGGGGCTGGCATTAGTAAGACTCCTTCCCTCCAAGCAGACCCTGTGCGGTTTGCATTTGACCAGTCTATTGCCTGACCGACAAGCCGGGGTCGGCCCTCGCCTGCCCTCCGGCTTCCTTTACCCTCCCAGGTTCTTGGCGGGATAGGGGCCAACATCCAGATACCCCCAGAGTGAACAGTCCTTTGGACAACAGAAGCAGGCTTAGTTTGACTCTGACAGTTCTCCCATTAAGGTAGGTGTGAGCCCTTTTCCATGCCTTGTGGGAAACTGGGGGGCTTTGGCCTGCAGCCTAGGGAGGGCGGGACCCCAAACCCGCTGGGCTGGTTATGCAGCCCCTCCTCCACACAGATGTGTGCCTGTGTGTGTGAACTGCGCTGCCTGCTGGGCCTGCTCGGGCCATCCGTCCCTGACTGTCAGCTTATGTTGTCAAGCATGTGGGGCGTGCAGTTCTCTGCTGAATTTAGCAGCATTACTAGAGGCTGCACTTGCAAGTATTTTCCACTTGTGTGTTTTGTAGTGGAGGGAAGGCCCTGGATGCCTCCTACTTTTGAAAGGCACAGGCGGCTGCCAGGAAGTCGGGTAGTGCTGTGGCCTCCCCTTCTCACCGTCAGTGGGGCATGGCATGTGAAGTGACAGTGTGAGCTGCTGGTGTTTGGCTGCTAGGGAGGCGAAGAACAGAGGACCTGAGATATGGACCATTTTTCTCTGTCAAAGATCCTTCCATGACTCTACCCTTCCCTCTCAATCCCTCCCCACTTCCAAAATGGACAGATGTGTATAGTCTTGTTTCTAGAATCAGCCAAAGCTGGATTTGAAACCTGGCTAGCCATTTATCGTTATGACCATATGACCTTGGATAAGCTGCACGGTCTCTGAACACCAGTTTCTCCATCCACAGAAATGGGGCTTGATCACAAACTTGATTCACAAACTGGAGTGGGCATCAGAATCACAGGAGCAGCTCATTGAAACCGTTCTAGAACTGGTCCCCAAGTGTCTAATGTAATAGGTGGAGCCTGAGAACTTGAAGTTCTAACAAGTTCCCAGGTGACACTGATGTTACCACTGGGGACACGTTTTAAGACCCTTTGGGCTAGATAACAAGTGGGGTGTTGAAGCAGAAACACAAGCTTGGTTCCTGGCACATAGTAATTGGTTTCCTTCTGCTCACACCAGCTGATGTCACGTGGCTTCCCCTCTTTGTCTGGGAGGTTCCTCAGCTGGAGATTTGTGGCCCTTGATCTCTGCCCCTCTTCATGTGATCTCTCGTTTGTGATGTCTTTGATGAACCATTTGGGTCCAGGTTCTACCCGTCAGGCTGCATCTCCCATTTGGTCTTCAGCTTTCAAGTCAGGTCACTTCTGCTTCCTGGTACCCTGTGTCCACCAGGATTTTGTTGGAGGCTTCTTGGTGCTTAATCAAGGAAAACTGTAAGTCAGCTGTGGGTTGGAACCTCCACGGTGCTAGTGACCTTGGGTAAGCGTATCCCTGTAAAAGGGTGATAATGATGCCTGCTGGAAAGGGTGGTAGGAGGATTAAATGTGATTAAGGGGGCAGTGCTCAAAGCAGGCTTCACACTAGTTGGCCTCCATTGTGACTGTGATATTGCTGGGAGTGGCTGCAGAGAGTGGGGGCTGGGCTGTCTTGAGAATTCCACCCCCACCAGCCCACCTGCTGAATAAAGCATGTGGTACAGCCTCAGGGCAAAGGGGAAACTGGCTGAGGCAGCTAGCACAGCTTTACTCCTGAGTAGTTTGGGTCTGCCTGAGGGTAGAGGCCTGTCCTAGGCCATCCCTGGTGGGGTCATGATTTGCTGTCACCGACTCTCGGCCTGGTGAGAAGTGACTTGCCCAAGGTCACCAGGCTACCACTAGTAGAGCCAGGCTGGGGTTCCAGGTGTTCTGACTCCCATCCCCATCCCCATCCCTGTACCCCACCCTACCCCAGCTGTCTGGGTTATTTTGGGCTCCCTCTCAGGCCAGCTGTTTGCTGGCCTCGCTGCCAGGAGTTGTCTGCTTGGAAGCAAGCAGTGTGGTGCTGTTGGCTCCCCCTGCCTTGATGCTCTCTTCTGCCCAGAGAGAGAGAGAGAGAGAGGGAGAGGTGCGCGCCCCTCTGCATCCTGCTCTGGACTCCCCCTGCCTGAGTACAAGTACATGCACTTTGATCCTTGCTGAGAAGAGTTGAGGAGGTTTACGTTCATATGCACAAGCCTCCCCTCTGTCCACCCTCCCTGAAACCTAGTTTTCATTAAGGAGGAGCTCTCTGAACCCCTTGAGCCTCACTTGGCCTGTCAGCCACCTGAGAGGGGTATACCTCCTTTTAGATAAGAGTCTTTGGCACTCCCCAGGTGGGTCTTTATCTCCCACTGGCCTCGGATGACTGAATAATTGATTGTCTTCTGCCTCCAGCTGCACCCAGGCCGGCTATAGCCTGTTCTTCCACTCCCGCCCTGGAGCCAATTAGGGAGCAATTAGGTGCTAAACTGTGGTCTGGGTGTAATTCTCAGAGAGGAAGCTGGTATCCCACCTGGAAGGATTGTACCCCTCTCTCCACTTGAATCTCACCCCCTCTTTCTCCTTTTTGTGTCACACCCCCCCCATGTCACTCCCTGGGAATGAAGGGGGACAGGGCACTTGGCTGCAGGTCACCTAGTGAGTTTGAGGCAGTGTGCTCCTGGCTCCAGGCCCCAGGAAGGGCCACGCCAGCAGAAGGGCAGCCTGGGCTGGGAGGTGGCTGGGCTTGCCTTACTACTGGGCCACCAACATCCCCGCCTCTTCCGGTTTGTCTACCAGGAGCCCTAGCGTGGAATGATGACCTTTCTGACCCTCATGGTGGAGATGCAACCTCTGCCAGGTAGAGAGAGAGGTACCCCCACCATCTCTGATCATGTGGGTTCAGAGCTTTCCAGCTGGTGTGTTTTCAAGTTTTTGCCATGTGCACACTGGGAAAAGGAAGTTGGGTGATAGCTTTTGAGCTGTTTGAGTATAGAGGGAGTTTTGTGACCTCCCGTCCCTCAGGTGCTCCTGGGCAGCAGGGCCTCAGGGAGTCCTCAGCAGGTCAGGCAGACAGCCCTGTATTCCCCTGGCCACTTCCCATCCCTGCAAATGGTTTCACCTATAAGGGCCCAGTGTCTTCTGCTTCATGGAAAGGATATCTCAGGGTATTCTGAGGCACCCAGGGAAGTGAGGAGACCTGTAAGCAGCCTCTTCAGCCTGACCTGGGCCTGATGGACTTTGCCCAGAAAAGACCTGACTCCTGCTGCCTTTATGGGTTCCATTTCCCTGTTGGCCTCACTGTGGCACAGGCCTCTGTGTGTACACAAATGAGTTTACCCCACAGATGCCTCCTGGCAGCTGTACTAGGCTTCTGTGTCCTGACAGCTTTTGTGTCAAGAACCAGAACCAGTTTAGTCCCATACCAATGTGGGGGGAGGGATCGACCCCATCATGATTTTGTTGTAGATTTGTTGAGAGAGCTGGGAGTTCACCCTTTATGACTTTTGTTATTAGACTCTTACCCACCCATCTGTGACACTTTCGAATGTCAGAAATCTTGGATCAGCAGTTTTCAAGATTTTTATTATAGGCAGTGATGAGTTGTCGTGTCTTTTAGGAAAAGCCAGTATAGTAAAGTTAGCAGTGTATTTGTGTTTAGTAAAGATCAAGGTATATATGACTGAAAATATAGGATATCTGATAATTCTGTAAATCCATTTATGTCAAGCAATGACTTTTTTTCTCATGATACAGACACAAATATGGCGAACAGGCAATATAATTTGTCAGTGGCTGACAGTGCTTTGGAGACAGGGGACTCAAAAGGAGATAGTTGAGATAAAGGAAGAACTGATAGTGCCAGGTTTTGAAAGAAATCATGGGGACATTTTCACTAGTTCAGATAGTGAAAAAGATGAATTCATAGAGGTAGAACTTGAAATTATTCCTTCTGAGGAAGATAGTGATGATAATGGAGAAAAAGAAATGCAAAATATGGAGTCCAAGAGAAGACCACACCCAGTTGTAAAAATAGAGCAGCCTATGGTTCATATGACAGCACCATCAGGAATGACTTGGAACTCACATTCAATGAAGGATTAAGGGAGAGAACAATCAGCTCCTACTATGAGACTCAATCAGAAGTACCATCAGGAATAGAACTCAAAACGTCATCGGATGCTTTCTAACTGTTTATTGATAGTGAAACTGGATGTGATTATCAAGTTTACAAACCAGTAGCTACATCTAGTCAATGAGTTATCTTAAGGACGTATTCATCCAAAATTCGGGCAATTTTGTAAAAGAAGAACTATTAGGACTAATTGGAATTCTTGTAAATTGTGGTGTATACGGGCAAAGTAAAGGCAATATCTGAGATCTTTTCAGTGAGAATTTTCTAGTTTACCATGCTACATTTTCAGAACACAGAATGTGACTCCTACTGAAGTGTCTACGTTTTGATGATGATGTAACACATGAAGCTCGCAGACAGCATGATAACTTTGCTCTAGATCAAGAGCTTTGGAATATGATTATAAATAGCTCTCACTTCAATCCTCATGAGTCTGTCACTGTCAATGAGGAATTGGTGACATTCCACGCATGTTGTCCATTTAGACTTTACAAACCAACTAAGCCTAGGATGTATGGAATTGCAGTGAATCTTTTGTGTGATTCTTCTACAGACTACCAGTAGTTTCGCAGCAGAGCCTTACACAGAGAAATCAGAACCTTCCAAGTAATTACAGTTGTGGTTCCCAGATTGTAAAAAGACTGGTTCAGAACTGTCACTGGGATTAGTCTGGAAGAAATACCGCCATGGACAGAAAGTTTACCTCGATTTCCCTGCTTTCAACTTGCTTCAAAAGAATATAATCACAGTTGGTACTGTTGGCAGTGATAAAAGGGATTTGCCTCTAGAACTCAGGCCAGCATTAATGAAAAACGGTCTACCTGGTACAGTAAGATTTGCCTTCTTTCCCTATGTGACATTGGTAAGTTATGTTCTAAAGATAGGAAAGGTAGTTGCAGTACTTTCCACACAGCATGATATGAAGATGACAGATAAAAAGCCTGATGTAATCCACTTTTACAATGCTACTAAAACAGGTGTTGACACACTTGGTAAGTACATAAGAACTTATTCCTGTCGCCAATGTTGGCTCCTGACAATTTTCTTCCATATCATTGACATTGTAGCATACAATTCATATGTGATTTTTTTTGGAAACAAATAGCCATTGGTCATTCAAATAAATAATTGGGAAGAAAATACTTTTTTTTTTTTGTAGAGACAGAGTCTCACTTTATTGCCCTCGGTAGAGTGCTGTGGCTTCACAGCTCACAGCAACCTCCAGCTCCTGGGCTTAGGCAATTCTCTTGTCTCAGCCTCCAGAGTAGCTGGGAATACAGGCACCTGCCACAACACTTGGCTGTATTTTTGTTGCAGTTTAGCCAGGGCTGGGTTTGAACCTGCCACCCTCAGTATATGGGGCCAGTGCCTGCCTTACTGAGCCACAGGCGCCGCCCTGGGAAGAAAATACTTTTTGAAGGATTTGGCACAATAGCTCTGTGAAGAAAACAATGAGAAGGCGCACCCAAAATGCAAACGGTCACCACAAAAAACATAATGGCAATGAATCTTTGTGGACATGACTACAATGCAGGATAAGGCATAGTGATAAGAGTTCATACTGAACCAAAAGGAATAGTTAATGAGACAAGCAGTGGAAAGTTTACCCAAAAGAGGTGTTGCTACTACCTTTGTCCCTATGGGAGAGACCAGAAATATTTGAAGGCATGAGTGAATGCAGCAAATAAATACATCTGTCCCCACCACAAAGAGAAGAAGAAAATATAATGGAAAGAACGTAGAGAGAATGTGACTAAAGTGTTGTTAGTTACTTGTACAGTGATACGTAAAATAAGTAGGTTTTCATGAAATTGTAATATTCTGTTACTGACTGTTCCTCCTTCAGTGTTTATTTGGTACCGAATTGGCATTGGTATGGGACTGCTATAATCTCTTTCTTGCCTCCTACAACTCTTCAGGAATTCCCAGTGAATCTTTGAGTTCAGTGACAGACAGTGACAGAGGTCCTTGGAACTGAGCAGGTAAGGGAGCAGCCTCTGGCCAGCAGGCATACTCAGATCCTCGGCTGGCCTGGCGGCCTCTGAGAAAACTCTGAGCAGCTGGCTTGGCTCCTGTGTATTTTTAGCCACAGATCCAGCCCCACCATCCCCACGGGAGCCAGATCCAAATTAAACATGCTCTAGGCGGGACAAGGCTGGGGTTTTGCCAGCCTCCTGGCCAGGCCAGGGGTGGGTGGCAGGCTGGGCAGTGTCAGCTGTTCTGCTTGGCCTGACGCTGGGCTGAGAAGATGCACTTGTGCCCATTTCCACCCTTCCTCTTTCCCTCCCTACAGTTTTGTGCAGCCTTGTCCTAAGTAGAGATTATAGCCCCATTTATCAGATGGAGAAAGTGAGGACTGAGGTCTGAGGATTTTGAGGACAGGCCCTTGTCCAGTTTGCCAGGTTTCCAGTGAACCGTCTGAATGAATTCTTTCCCTGGCAGATGGGGCAGCGGCCCTCCCACCCTCCCTCTCTCCTTCCAAAGTCCTCTCAGCTTCAGGCTCCCTGAACCAGATGCCTGGGGCAAGCTGCTGAGGTGTCCTCCCCCATCTGTGGTCCTAGGAAAACCTCACTTCTCACAGTTCTCTGGACCTAGTTCCTCCACTCCTGCCACCCTCAGGCTGCCTTTGAAAGATAGCACTAACTAATAATGGCTGCCAGCTGGTGACCCCCAGAGAGCTCAGGGCCTGGCTGTGGCTGGGCACCTCCTGTTCAGGAGACTTTTGTCCACCCTGCCAACCTCCTTGAACTTGGCAGTTGAGTCCTCCATGGTGTGACCCAGTTGCTCTGACAGCCCTGCCTGGCTTCCCCTCCCTCTGCACAACCAGACAGGGCTTTCCAGCCTCCATACCTTTGCCCAGGCTACATACCCATCTTGCTTCCCTTGGCCGGCCCTCCACACTGCCAGGCTTAGCTCACGTGCCATACAGCACTTGTTAAATCTTTCCTGAGCTCCTAACAGGAACACAATTGTTTCTCAATAAATATGTTGCAAAAAAGGAATGGATGACTTGCTGTAATTTGTGAGGGTGCTTGACCTAGAAGATGCCCCTATGCCCAGTGTCAGGAAAGGACTCCCCCTGCCCCCCAACAACATGGGGGGTGGGTTCTGGCTTGCCCTTCCTTTCCAGGGCCGGTTTGGCTTCCACGGCAGTCATTGCTGCCCTCTGGCGGTCAGACCGTGCCTTGCACCTATTCCACTGAGTACCTTGACCTGGCATTTACGGAACTGCCAGGTTGGCACTTTTCCTCCACATGAAGTTTACCTGACCTTTGCTGAGGCCCTGAAAATTGAGTCTTCGGGCTGGACTCGGAGGCAAGAAGTTATTTAGGGGGGCAACTATTGAGATCTTTTGCCTGCAGCCCCAACCAGGGTGCTGGGTGGGCTTTGTTAAATATGGGCTCCACCTATCCCAGGTGGGATGCCCTGTGCTGTGGACCGGCTGTGGGGGGTCTCTGCCAGCCCTAACTACTCGTCTGACTGGTGCAGGGGACGGTAAGTCCAGGGTAGCAAGGAGGGAAGGAATGGGGGCCACAGATGACAACAGCCAGCTACCGCTGCTAATACCTGCATATAGGAGGTACTGTTTTGATCAAGGGATGAAAGGGTTCCAAGGAACAAAGAACATGTAACTGCCACAGAACACTTAAATTAGTAGGTGTGGAGGTTACCAGTCTCTGAAGTCCACGAAAGGGGACCCAGCTGATCTGAACTACCCCCAACCTGCAGCCTTCCCGGATGATGTCTTGCTCTGTTCACACCTCTGGCCGTGGCTGGGAGGAGGAGCTTGCCCTCTACCGTCACTTGCGCTCTGAGCGGCCTGCGCCGAGGCTATTTCCCGGCAGAGGGCGCCCGCGGTCCATACTGCTCCTATGGAAGGGGGTTCCGATAAGCGGAACCCAATTTCCCACCGCTAGCCCGCGCAGACACAGGGCGCGGAGGCCCAGAGCAGGAGGCAGACACGATCCCCCCACGTCAGCTTCTTCCCTGGCACTACCGCCACTACCCACTGTAGTAGAAATAGGCCAGAGGCAGACTTACCCCAAATTCGGGCAGGGCAAGGGGGGAGGGAGGGTTTCCCGGAGTTTGAAACCTGGATTCCTCGAACCCGGGAGCTGGAGACCCGGCCTGCCAATCAAGGGAGACCTGTCTAAGGGGGGACGAGCCGGCCAATCAGAGGGCCCCTGCCAGAAGGTGGAGTCAGCCAATGAAGGACGCTCAAAGTGGATGGCCCAAGTGATCCAGTCTTGCCGGCGGGGGGCGCGCTGATGCTCAGGGATGGAGATGGAAGGCAGCTGAGCACCGGTTTCTCACATACCTCAGTTTCTGTGCGACTAAGGTGGCTACCCAGCATTGGGACTTCAGCATAGAGAAAACAGGCTGGGAGGCTGCCTGGCAGAGGTGGTTCAGGCTCCGAGTGGGCGGGGCTTCCCTGGCCCCGCCCCTGAAACCGCCCCCGCCCCCGAGAGCTCAGCTCCGACTGTCCGCCGGGCGCGCCGCAGCTAGTGCTGCTGCCTCCGGGCTATGGACGCCCCCGGCGCCCCGACCCAGATCACTGCCCCGGGCTCAGGCAGGAAGGAGCTGAAGATCGTGATCGTGGGCGACGGCGGCTGCGGCAAGACTTCGCTACTCATGGTGTACTGCCAAGGCTCCTTCCCCGAGGTGAGACCCCCCCCAGGTGGGCTGGAGTACATAGGCTGGGGGTGGCGGGATGGGCTTGGGACCACTGGGGGTGAGGGACATACCGCAGCCTGTGCCCAGACCCCAGACCCTGGGGGTTCTGGCGCCCTGAGCGTGGAGAGGCAGCTGCCACCCTGGGCATCCCCTTGGGAATTCTAGAGCCTAGCAGTAGGTTGAGGGGACTGAGCTAAATTGGGTGATGGTAGTGGACAGTGGGGGTTCTCTTTAAGGACCAGCCCCACCCCTTCTCCCACAGCACTACGCACCATCGGTGTTCGAGAAGTACACGGCCAGCATAACCGTTGGTAGCAAGGAGGTGATCCTGAATCTCTATGACACGGCTGGTGAGTGTGTATGCACGCCCAGGGTCTCTGGTCTCTGACTGAGGGGTTCCCCTACCCGGGCATTCCCCCACTGGGGCATTCCCACCCGCGGGCCTTTGCGTAGCCCTGACTTCCCATCACTCCTGGGGGCTGTGCAGGGACCCTGGCCAGGAGCCACTGGACCACAGCCCGTCTGGATGGCCTTGGAGGCAAGAGGCCTCAGTGGCTCCATCTGTAAATGGAGGGCGTTCCGACAAAGTGAACTCCCTGCATCCTCCCAGCACTGATATGTTCAGAACCCAGGGCTGGTTCCTCTCCTGTCATTCTAAAAAACCAGGAGCTACATCTGAGCCTCCATGGTTCCAGAATCGGTGTGTTATATCCTGTGGTCTCTGAGGACTCCGTGGGCTGCAGATTGGAATCCCCTGGTGCTAGGATTGTGTGAGCTGCATTTCTGCACCCTGTGGTTCTAGGACACTCTGGGCTGCAGATCAGAGCCTAAGGCCCAGGATTCTATGGCCTGTAGCCTGCAGTTCCATGTCCTAAAGCTCCAGGATCTTGTGGATGTGAGTTCTGTGTCCCCGGCTTCTGGGATTCCATTGACTGCAGTTCCTGCTTCTAGAATTCTGTTGCTACAGCTAGTTCTGTGCTTTCTTGGCTTCTTGGGAGAAACTAGACAATTTTATAATGGAGGAAGGATCGAAGCTCTGGGGAACATGGGACCAAAATAAGGTTCTCCCTGCCACCTGCAGCTCCCCACACAAGTGGATTTCATAGATTTATGCTAATTCTATCAGGGTCATTTGCCTCAGTGTTGTGATTGGTGGGAGGGTGAGAAGACCCCTGCTGCAACATTGGAGAACAAAGGTTGAGATCCCTAGGTGAGGCCTCACCCAGCCTCTGTGACTCCGTGTTTAGTGACCTATGTGGAACCAGGTCAGCAGTCATCCCTTCCCCTGGCATCCAAGCCTTGTATGTGTGAGGTGAAACCTCTCAATGATCCAGGGTGGAGTGAAAATCCAGAGACCCTCAATCTCCCAGGCAGATCCTGGAGAGGATCAGAAAAGGGGCCATTCCAGCTTCAGACTCTCCTCTGTTCCTGACTTAAGCAGGTCCTGCAGTGGCCTCTGAGGACCCTCACCTTATTATATGGGGCCTCTGCAATGCCACCCTCAGAACAGAACATGCCTCCACCCCCGTGTAAGCTAGGAAAGCCAAAGGCTTGAGGAATTCCCAAGACGTGGCTGGGAGGACAGTAAAAGTCACGGTCTGTCTGGAGTATTTATTCTCATGTCTGGGAGTCAGGGAAGGGCAGGGCCATTAACCCCAATTTGTGGGTGGGGTGCCAGTGGGGCAGAGACATTGCACAGCAAACCAAGGCCCTGAAAGAGTCAAGGGAGTTTCTCTCCTCACTTTGCCCGCAGAGCCTCTCCCATCAGAATGAGGTCTGGGACCTCTTCTGGTCATTCCGGCCTTGTACAGAGGAAGATGCTCAAAGAACATGTGAGCAGATTATGGTTTAGGGGCCTGAAGGTACTAATTGATACAAGAAGTACTGTGCAGGAGAGCTGCTGCTGGAGGGGTGGGGGTGTGCCTGTCACCTGTGTGTTTAGCAGTGAGAGACCACAGCCCATCCACTATCCCATCCTATCCCTGCCACCAGTCTTGTAGTCAGACCTGGGCTTTGAAGCTGGTGCCACTGGCTGTGTGTCACTGGGGACATTTGGACTGCAGTTTCCACATCTATCATCAGCACTGAGATAGTGGGGATTATATCAGATTAATATGATGTACAGCACTCCAAGCAGGGGCTGGCACTCAGGAAAGGCTCAGGAAGTATTGTCATTGTGACTTTTAAAAACCCTCCCACTGTTCAGGCCCTCCCAAGCTGGCCCTCAGCAGCTGTAGAGAGGTCAGTTCTCTTTCCTGACAGGACTATTATGAGCAGAGAAAAGCAGTGCTAGGGTTTGAGCCCCTCAGTGAGTCCTGGGTGGAGTATGCTGGCCTCATGGTCAGCATGGCTGACCAAGCAGGGATCCTCAGGGGAGAAGAAATCTGGTTGCCCCCTCCAGAGTATCCCACTGTGACCAAGGAGGCCCTGTTGTCCAGAGGAGATTCTCTGATCTTTGAGCAGTGTAAGGAGAGACTGGGTCTTTCCTCTCATGCGTGCAGGGCCCAGCACAGTGCCTGTCACAGTGCTAGTCGGAGAAATGATTGTGGGATAAAGGAACAGTGACTCTGAATTCAGATGATTCCTCTCTACTTGAGGGGGAGACAGACATCAAGGGCACATGGCAGAAAAGGGTGGCCAGGTGACGGACAAGAGCAAGATGAGGAGAGTGGCCAAAGTAGAGATTAGTTTAGTGAAGGTTTTAGTAGAAGGTTCTAGAACTCAATGGGCTAGACCCAGTCCCAACCATTGGTGACCAGAGCTATGGGACAGGTGTAGCTCATTGTAAGCCAGAATTTCTCAACACCCAGGACTGAGTGGTGGCCCTACATGGTGCCAGGAACATGCCCACAGGAGCCCACGTGGAAGGCCAGTCTGGGTGCTGGTCTCCTTCCTGCGGAAGCAGTTCCAGACACCACAATGGTGGGAAGGTGGGTGGCAGGGTGGGTGACGGGTGATAGGGCCCTCAGTGCTCCAAGGTAAAGGGCGGGTGGGGCTGCGACACCCACTGCTCTCGAAGCCTCACTAGGCGCTGACGGCCTCAGAGGCAGGAAGCTGCGGCCTAGCCCTAAGTTTCCTGGGCTGAGAGGAGGCGGGGGTGGGGGGGGTGGGGGGGGTGAGGGGGTGAGGTGAGTTGTTAAGACACCAACTAGATACTGAGCTTACTGTGCCTTGGGGCGGAATCCAGGGCTAGAGGGGCACAGGCTGGGGTGGTGTTGCCCTGGGGAGGTGAACTGCTGCGGTTGCCTACCTGGCCTGAGATGGAAATAGTAGGAAAAAGTAGGGGGCAAAGAAGTTGCTAAGACAGGGAATTGGGGACAGGAAGATGTCATGCACTCCAGGAGCACTGGAGGCCCTGGGCAAGCTGAGCCTGGGGATGAACCACAGCACAGTGTCACCTACTGGGGCAGCCCCAGCCCCAGCTTCTCCTGTCTCTGGGGAGGAAACGCAGGTGGGCGGGCCCCAGCCGGGTTAGTAAAAATGGGTTCCTCTTCTGGTAGCTTCTCTCACGCTGTCATACCCTTCCCATGACCAACACCCTGGCCAGAGCTGGGAGCCATCCGCCCTGTGTGTGTCCTCCAGCAGACTTGAGTACTACTGTGGTCCAACAATACTCTCCTCAATCTAGCTCCTGGAAATGCCCATCCCACAGAGAAAATACCCCTGTGTGAAGTGAGAAACTCAATTTCAACAGCCCTACAGCTCTGCCAACTTTTTTTTTTTTTTTTTGAGACAGAGTCTCATTATATCACCCTTGCTAGAGTGCGTGGCGTCACACAGCTCACAGCAACCTCCAACTCTTGGGCTCAAGCAATTCTCTTGCCTCAGCCTCCCATATAGCTGGGACTACAGGTGCCTGCCACAATGCCCAGCTGTTGTTTTGTTGTAGTTGTCATTGTTGACTCGGCAGGTCTGGGCCGAGTTCAAACCCACCAGCCCCAGTGTATGTGGCTGGCGCCCTAACCACTGAGCTACAGGTGCCAAGCCTCTGCCAACTTCTTGAAGGCAAGTGGCTTCAAGGAGCCCCTAGGCCGGGCACTTTTCCTGGCCAGAAACAAATGCATGTAGCTCTGGAACTTTTATAAACTCTTTTTTCTTTATTTTATATTTCTTTTTTTGCAGTTTTTGGCTGGGGTTGGGTTTGAACCCACCACCTCCGGCATATGGGACTGGCGCCCTACTCACTGAGCCACAGGTGCCACCCTCTTTTACATTTCTTAATGAGGCCTAGGTGAGGTTTGAACGCGCTGCCCGGGTTTGCAGGGCTGGTGCCTTAACTACTGAACTATAGTGCTCAGCTTTTTATAAACTCTTGCGCCCATCTGTAAAGGCCAGTGGGACCCCTCTGTGACAATGGGCAGGTGACTTGGCTCCTTTAAGCCATGTCGTTTTGGGTAAAGTGGGGGAGAGTAATATCACCTTTGGCCGGGGGGGCCCTCCAAAGCTTGTGAGTCCAGAGATTCTGGGGTTAGATCTCCCACCTGGGCTACTAACTTGCTTTGAAAGTTTCTATTTCAGTAGTAACCACAATAGCAGTCTCTCACCTCTGCCCAGCATTGTCCAGCCTGCTGTCCTTTCACTCTCTATATCAGAGCAGTGTTATCAACCCCTTGCCCAGATAAGGAAACTGAGACCCCAAGAGGGAAGGCGCCAAGGACCTAGATAGGAGAGGGTATCTAGAACACTCTATCCCTCCCAAGGAGGCATGGGATGAACAGCATTGGAAGTACCTCATCTGCAGGTCAGCAAGTGGAGCCTCACACTGAATCCTGGGAATAGCTGAGCCAGAAAGGCAGCCTGGAGGAGGAGCTGAGCTGGCACCTGGGCTTTCCCTTCCTAAAGTCCCTCTTTCTTGAGATAGCTGTATAGATAGGCTCAGGGCGGGGGCACACAGGGTAAGGATTTCCTCCCTACTGTCTGGGATAGGCTGAGAGGAAAGACATCCCAATAGCTCCATCTGTGGTCCTCTGTTATTTACGAGGCTTCCCCTTTGCTGTGTGACCTGGGGCCAGTCGCTTCGGCTCTCTGTGCTTCAGTTTTTCACTAGAAAAAGGGGGTGAAATAGTGTCTACCCTGTGGGTTACTGTGAGGGATGATGAGTTATTGCAAGCTCTGAATGGGACTTGGCATATTATGAGTAAGCCTTCCCAGGTAAATACTGTCCATACTGGGCAGCGCTGTAGCTCAGTGGGTAGGATGCCAGCCACATACACTGAGGCTGGCTGATTCAAACCTGAGCCAGGCCAGCTAAAAAACCACAATGACAACTGCAACAACAATAATAACAAATAGCCAAGCAGGCGCCTGTAGTCCCAGCTACTTGGGAGGCTGAGGCAAGAGAATCGCTTAAGCCCAAGAGTTTGAGGTTGCTGTGAGCTGAACAAAGTGAGACTCCGTCTCAAAAAAAAAAATACTGTCCTGTCCATATTAACTGTCTTTATGATTACTGTCACCAGGGCTCCCCTGCTTTTCACATCTACATTACCCAGATGAGCTGAGTGAGCTCCAGTGGTTAATTTGCAGTTGGCCAGGCCTGGGAAGGGTTCCTGGAAGAACTGGCACTTTCCGAGTGACCTGGCAGATAGCTGACCTTGGGAACTAAGTTGGCATTCCAGCTCACAGGGTACCTGGCCCTGACCTTGATGAAGGCCCCCTCAGCCACTCAGGCTCTTAGCCGCCCAGCTTCCCTCCCAAATTCAATTTGTGCTTGAATTAACACAGGTCAGGAAGTGAAATGTCCTCAAGAGCAAGGGTTGTGTAAACCCCTAGAGATTATTCTTGTACTTTCTTCACCTATTCATTCCTTTGTCCCTTCGTTTACTAAACCTTTGCTGAACTTGCCTGTGTTACTAGGGATACAAAACAGAACAGTATAGAGGTGACCCTGTCCTCAGGGGGAGATGAACAAAACTGAAAAACAGAAAAAGATTGTGACGTCAAGGAGTGAAACCTGCAGTAAGGCAAAACGAAGCCATAGTCCTAGGAACGACTTAGGAGGAGGCCATTTCACAGCAGTCCGTAAAGGCCTCTTGGAGGAAGTGACATTTCTGCAGAGACCTGAAGGAAAGGAGGGAGCCAGCAATGCCGCTGCCTGTCTAAAGAGGCTTCTGGAAGAGGGAACAGTGAGGGCAGAGGCCCAAGTGGGCAGCAGGCTGGTACAATTGCTTACAGCCCTCCGTAGTCTGACTTCCTCCTTCAGCCCACGGTCCCCTGACTCCTCCACACCTTGCCTGATGTCATCACAGGCTGTAATTGCCAAACCCAGAGGGCTCGTCTCAGCCCTGTCTCTACTGAAGTTGACCAAGAATTTTATAATTTGAAGACAACAATTAGCCTATGGAATGCCTGCCAGGTGCCAGGGATTATTTTTAAGGACAGACATTGTCCTCTCCTCACGGTTCTTACAGTCTGAGGGGAAGACAGACAGTAAACATCTAAGTACAAATCATGGCAGGTGTATCGACAGAAACCACCCAGTGAGACCGGTTTAGAGACAGCAGGCATGGGTGAAGAAGCCTCTCTAAGAAGGTGTCACTTAAACCCATGGCATTTTAGCCACCCAAGAAATGAGAGGATGGTTTGAACATGAAGGTCCCCACTTGACAACCACAGTCATCCCCCCCTTATCTGCAGTTTTATTTTCCACAGTTCTATTTTATTTATTCATTTATTTTTTGAGACAGAGTCTCACTTTGTTGCCCTCAGTAGAGAGCCATGGCATCACAGTTCATAGCAACCTCAAACCCTTGGGCTCAAGTGATTCTTTTGCCTCAGCCTCCTAAGTAGCTGGGACTACAGGTGCCCGCCACAATACCCAGTTATTTTTTTTTTTTAGAGACAAGGTCTTGCTCTTGCTCAGGCTGATCTTGAACTTGTGAGCTCAGACAATCCACCTGCCTTGGCCTCCCAAGTGCTGGGATTACAGGCGTGAGCCACTTGGCTGGCCTATTTTCCACAGTTTTAGTTACCTGCAGTCTGAAAATATTTAATAGAAAACTCCAGAAATAAATAGTTCATAGGTTTTAAATTGCACGCCATTCTAAGTAGTGTGAAGAGATCTCCCACTATCCCACTCTGTTCCCTGCACCCTCGGATATGAATCTTCCCTCTGTCCAGCAGATCTGCTCTGTCCATCCATACCACCCACCCACCATGAGCCACTTGGTAGCTGGCTCAGTTATCAGATTGGATACAGCAGTGTCACAGTGCTTGTATTTGGGGAACACTTATTTACTTAAGAGTGGTCCCTAACGTTAGAGCTCTCTTTGAATTTGTTTAGCAGGTTTTCCAGTTCTCATGGGAAGACCTCCATGTAAAAAAAAATTAATAACTTATGAATAGTGGCCCCTTAATGTAACAGTAGTGAGGCTGACATATTGTTATAATTGTTCTGTTTTATTATTAGTTATTGGTGTTAATCTTGTACTATGCCTAATTTAGAAATTAAATTTTACTGTAAGTATGTATGTATTGGAAAAATGTAGGGTTTTTCTTTTTTTTTTGAGTCAGAGCCTCAAGCTGTCACTCTGGATAGAGTGCTGTGGCATCACAGCTCACAGCAACCTCCAATTCCTGGGCTCCAGCGCGTCTCTTGCCTCCGCCTCCCAAGTAGCTGGGACCACAGGCGCCCGCCACAACGCCCAGCCATTTTTTGGTTGCAGCCGTCATTGTTGTTTGGCGGGCCTGGGCTGGATTCGAACCCACCAGCTCAGGTGTACGTGGCTGGTGCCTTAGCCCGTCGAGCCACAGGCGCCGAGCCATACGTAGGGTTTTGTACTGTCTGAAGTTTCAGGTAACTACTGGGGGTCTGGGAACGTATCCCTACTGCTGTAATTGTGCCATAATTATGAACCCTGTTGTTACATCCTAGAGGCCCAGAACCTATTTTTGCACAATACAAAACAAAACAAAACCGAGTGTTAGTTTGTATAAGCAGAAAGCACACTCAACTTGGAGGCCAGTGAACCGGGTTGACTACACAGTCAGCGATTCAGTGGACTCAGCAAGTCACTTCACTTCTATGAAACTCAGTTTCTTTACATGAAATAGGAGTAATCACAATTTCCCTATAATTTCAGATTGTAATGTAAGGATTTCTTAATCATTTTGTAGACAAAGCACTTTAAAGAGGCCTGGCACGGTTGTCCACGCCTGTAACCCTAGCACTTTGGAAGGCCGAGGCAGGTGGATCGCCTGAGCTCAGGAGTTCAAGAGCAGCCTGAGCTGGAGCGAGACCTGGGCTCTAAAACTAGCCGGGTGTTGTGGCGGGCGCCTGTAGTCCCAGCTACTCGGGAGACTGAGGTAAGAGGATCGCTTGAGCCCAAGAGTTTGCCGTTGTGGTGAGCTCTGAATCCACGGCACTCTACTGAGGGTGACAAAGTGAGACTGTCTCAAAAAAAAAAAAAAAAGAAAGAAAAGAAAAGAAAAAGCATTTTATAAACCATACAAAGGCTCAATGCCTGTAGTGCAGCATCTAAGGGCACCAGCCACATACACCAGAGCTGGTGGGTTCGAATCCAGCCTGGGCCTGACAAACAACAATGACAACTACAACAAAAAAATAACCAGGTGTTGTGGTGGGTGCCTGTAGTCCCAGCTACTTGGGAGACTGAGGCAAGAGAATCGCTTAAGCCCTAGAGTTTGAGGTTACTGTAAGCTGTGATGCCACGGCACTCTACCCAGGGTAACATAATGAGACTCTGCCTCAAAATAAATAAATAACCATATAAAGTACAAAGTACATTATTATAAAAATAGAAGGAAAGCAGTTATCCTGCAAAAGGAATAGGTCATTATGTTTATGATTAGTCTGAATGTTTAAGAATCAAATGCTAGGAAGGAAATGGGGGAGGGGAAAGTAGAAATGAGAGAACATTCCAGGTGTGAGAACGCAAGTACACGGCTCTGAGACACAAGAGCTTGGTGAGTTTGAGAAATAAGATGGCTGCTGTGCCTAGACTGCAGTGAGTGCAGGGGTGTGGAGGGAGGTGCAGCCATGTAGACCATGAGAAGTCTGGATTTTTATACAAGGGCAGTAGGGAGCCAATGAAGGTGCTTCAGCTATGGAGACAGGAGTAGGATGTGAATTGTGTTTTAAGATCCATCCAGTATGGATTCATCAAAGGAGGCTAGCGAAAAGGTGGCACAGGAGACCAACGGGGTGTGAGGATGGTGCAGGGGGATGGCAAGCAGTAGACAGAGACCGCTGCCCGCAGAATCTTCTGCAGTGATGATGGAGGTGCTCTGTGCTGCCCACTTCATTAGCCACTGGCACCAAATGGCAATTCATCACTTGAAATACAGCTGCCAGCTTGGTGCCTATATCTCAAGTGGCTAGGGCGCCAGCCACATATACCAGAGCTCACAGGTTCGAATCCAGCCTGGGCCTGCCAAACAATAATGACAACTACAACCCCAAAATAGCCAGGTGTTGTGGCAAGGCTGAGGCAAGAGAATCGCTTAAGCCCAAAAGTTGGAGGTTGCTGTAAGCTGTGATGCCATGGCACTCTACCGAGGTCTACAGCTTGAGACTCTGTTTCAAAAAAAAAAAAGAAATGCAGCTACCAAAACTAAGGACCTGAATTTTTTTTTTTTTTAGGGACAAAGTTTGTCTGCAATGATGTGACCATACCTCACTGCAGCCTGAAACTCCTAGGCTCAAGCCATCCTCTTGCCTCAGCCTCCCGAGTAGCTGGGACTACACGCGCCCACCACAAACCTGGCTATTTTGTTGTTGTTGTTGTTATTGTTATTGTTGTATGGCAGGCCTGGGCTAAGTTCGAACCCACCAGCCCCAGTGTAAGTGGCTGGCGCCCTAGCTGCTGAGTTACAGGTGCTGAGCCTCTGGCTCATTTTTAAATTTTTTTTTTTTAATAATTTTATTGAATCATAATTATGTACATTGGTGCAATCATAGGGCACGATTCATATACATTCAGAAATATTTTTATCGTACTGTTAGAGATAGCCTTCATGGCATTTCCTTGATCACTATATAAAGAC
>CAUYON010147491.1:0-25356 GCA_963573935.1 Arctocebus calabarensis | reverse complement strand
TGCAGAATACAAATGTCTTCATACAATAACTAAGAAAATGCCATGAAGGCTATGTTAATCAGTTTGATGAAAATAGTTCAGATTGTATATGAAAGCAGCACATTGTACCCCTTGATTGCACTAATGTACACAGCTATGATTCAATAATAAAAATAAGTAAATAAAAATCACAGACAAAATATTAGCACCTTCTCATACTAGCTGATCTATCCATCTCTTAATTATATCGCCCATATTCACAATGTCATCTTCACCTTTACGTACATTTTCCTTTTCTATCTCTTACTTATTCCTATGGTCAACAAATATTTAAAGAGGGCCGACTACGTTTCTAGTACCATTCTAGATACAGGATATTTGCCAGTGAAAAACAGACAAAAAATTACTGCTTCTATGTAGCTTACATGTCTCACTGCCACTTATTTGAAAAATGCTTAGGAAAGTGATTTTTAATTAAGACTGTTCTTAAAAATGCAGCTGGTCCTTAAGTGACAAGCAAGTTAGAATGTATATTGTAAAGTTTATCCTGGCTGATTGCTGTGGCTTACGGATGTAATCAAAGCACCCTGGGAGGCTGAAGTGTGGAAGATCCTTGAGATCCTAAGCAAGGTGACGTCCCATCTCTACTAAAAATAAAAAAATTAGCTGGGCATTTTGGCGGGTGCCTGTAGTCCCAGCTACTTGGGAGGCTGAGGCAGGAGGATCATTTGAACCGAGGAGTTTGAGGTTGCTGTGAGCTAGTCTGACACCATGACACTCTAGCCTGGGCAACAAGGTGAGATACTGTCTTAAGGAAAAAAAGTTTATCCTTAGGGAGTAATAAAAACTTGCTTCCCCACAAGTGATATTCCCAGATACACAATATAAAATAACAAAAGATGATCCTATTATAATAATCTATTTTACTAATTTCAAGGAAAAGGTAATAAGTTGAAAAAGAAAAGTGTTTTTAGTGCTCTATTCAATGGAGGTGTTCACAGAGCAGGTTAAAGGGAAAAAGAGATGGAGGGAAATATTTTAAAGATCTGAAAAGGATTTGGGCACTGAGGGGCATTAGAGACAAAGGCATTGTATTTTCACTGTATTCCAATTCAGCTTAAAATATATGGCTGTTTTTTAATACTTAAATTGCTTGACTGTCACTTTTATCTTTCTTCTGGAAAGGGAGGAATGAGCTATGATAGGAAAAAAAGACCAATTGGGAACATAGACGAAGAAACACATACATAATGACGCAGAGGGCACAGAAAAAGAGCCAGTTCATTAAGTTTTGCTCAACACCAGGCAAAAACAATCATTATTGTCTAAAAACCTAGAGGTGAATCATTGCAGTGGTACTGGACTAAGCAGCCTAGAACAGAACCTAGAACAGGATGGGCCCCCAATAAATATTTATTGAATAAGCAAATGAATGAACCAATGCATTTTTCACTTACTTATTTATTGAGTAAATGTTGTAAATGTTTATAGAAAACCTGCTGTGCCAACCTCTCTTCTAGACACTGGATAAAAGGCACAGAACAAAACTAGAGATGAACACTGATGACCTCACACAGCTTACATTCCAGGAAAAGGAAATAAACAACACAGGAATATGAGCCGATCTTAAAGGGTGTTAGGCGGCTGTAAGTTAAGAGAGTAAAATAAAAGAGGGAAGGTTTGCAGGGAGGATTTGCAATTTTAAGCAGGAAGGCCAGGAAGGGCATATTGGAAGGATTTCAAGGAAGTCAGGGTGGCTAAACCAAGCAAAGCAACAGTCCCAGGAGATTCGGGAGGAGAAGCTGCCGTAGGGAGGCCAGGTCGTGGGGTCTTTAAGCCACAGCACTGACTTGCTCTCACTCAGTGAGATGGGACGTCATGGGGGGTGAGCATGAGTCTGACCTACGCTGACCAGGATCACTCTGCTGCGTTGGGAACAAACAGAGGAGCTGGAAAAGGAAGAAGCAAGGAAACTGCCAATAAGGAGACTTATCAGGGTGACAGCAGTGGAGGCAGGAACATGCTGTCAAATCCGGGTTGTTTTCAGAGTAGAGATCAGAATATCTGCTGACATATTGAATATGGAATATGAGAAAAATTAACTCCAGGATTTTGGTCCATAAGTGCAAGGGAAGAGCTGCCGTTGACTGAACAGCTTGGTGTTTTAGCTGGGTGGAAATCAGGGGTTTCCTTCTGGACTTGTAGAGTTGAAGACGCCTAGGAGCCTTCTACCTGGAGGTGTGCAGTAGGCAGGGGGTTGGAGATGGCTGGGTGGTGAGGCGAGGTCACACATCTGTGAGTCTCCAGTGGCACGTAAAGCTGCCGGACTGAATAAGATCCCCAAAGATTTGAGCAGTGACAGGAGAGATCTAAGGTCTGAGTCTCAGGACTCAGGAGTTCCAACCTAAGGAGATCTGGATGATGACGTGGAATGACCAAAGAGAGCAGGGAAGAGGCGGCCAACTCTGCCCTTCCACTCGGAGTACGGGAAGACCCCAGGAGAGTGTGGGGCTCTGAAGGCCAAGTAAAGCCAATGTCTTCTGCTCACCCTTTTTGGATCTGTAGGAATTATAAACTTGGAGGTCATTCATCCTTCCAATGAACAATTATGAACAGCTTTGATCCCGCAGTCGCCAGTCAGTGAGGAAAGTTACAAATTGTAGTTACTGAGCCATGGAAAGCCTGTGATGGAAACTTGCCCGGCCTGCTTTTGGGGGTCAGGCGAGGGACCTTTATCTAAATCACATGCGTGGGCTGAGGCCTTGAATCAGGAGAAATTTTCAGCTAACTAAGGAATATAGAAGCAGAGAGTGCTAAAATTAGTCCCACACATCTTTCTCTCATTCATTTTTCCTTTAAATATCCACATTTTACTGTATTGGTGTTGTTTTCTTTTACTCAATTAATGAGAGTTCTCTTCTCTGAACTATAATGTTGGGTTTTTACTTTGGTTATTTTCTTTCAGACAACTCACACAATTGCCTTTGGATAATTTTATAACTATGACATGTTCTTTATTCTGATCAATATTTATTATACCTGAAAAATATTTTCACATTCCAGACTTGCTTTTGTAAAAAGCTTCTTCCTTAGAAACAGTTGAGCCCATTAGAATGACACAGGCAATGCTAAGACCAAGACATTTAGTTAAACCACCTCCCCCCCCCGCCCCCAAGAAGGTTATTTCTATGAATGTGTTGATGAGCTAAATTCAAAAGTTCAGAAATACAAACAGTGCTGGTGGAGAAAATATGAAATATCACAGCTTTCTCTTTTCATGTTCAGTTTCTTAAAATCAACCAGCATCCACTTACCAGATCTGTAGTTCAGACAAAGGAATCTTCTTTCTATTTGGCAAACATATCTCACTCCACTGCTCAATCCTAAATTGCCTCGAAATTTTGTTTTGTTTTCACTTTTTTTTTTTTGTATACTTTGCCAAGAAACCTCACACTAATAGGTGGCATTGGGACTCCAGAAAAAATACAGAACACAACTTGACCCAGGAAACTCTACTTTGTGTCATTGAATTTCCTCAGTTTAATGGACACTTTTCATCTGTTATGTTTACCCGGATGGAGTAAATTTCTTCTTAGTAAAGTGTCTCAAGAATAGAAAAATATATATCCCATGTACTCAATACCAATGTGAAACCAGTATATAAACAATTACATGGACACATGAACAATAAGACACAAACAGAGTCTAGCAAAGAGGTGGGGAAATAAGGGTGGGAGGGAGGGCGATTGGCACGAGGGGGGAGGGCAATTCACTGGATCCCACCTACTGTGCACAATGTGAGGGTGTTCAGCACGCCCCCTGGGTGAAGGGCTCAACTACAACTTGAACTTTACTTTGGGAGGAGAAGCATGGAACCTAAAAATTTGTACCCTCATGTTAATTTGAAACATATTTAAAAAAAAAAAAAAGAGGGCAGCACCTATGGCTCAGTGGGTAGTGCGCTGGTCCCATATGCTGGAGGTGGCAGGTTCGAACCCAGCCCCGGCCAAAAACTGCAAAAAAAAAGGAATTTGCCAAGACATTTCCTAATATATGGCTATTGCCACCACTGACTTTTATATCAGCCTGGTCAGTAAGCACTGATGCATCTTTCAACAGGAATAAAATGATGGGGTAAGTATTGTTTTATCAGTTCCTTATACCAATAACTAATTCTTAACCTTCTTTTAAACAATTTCCTTCTCTTCAATGGAGTATAGAAAAAGGATGACCTACTATTTGAAATTAAAAATATGAACACGAGCCGTTTGAATACAATCTAATGTTAAGCACTTGAGGTTGAAGAGATCTGTCAGCGGTCAGCCACAGAAAAGAACGTGGCACTCTGCAAAGCCTCCAGTTCTCATACAACCATCTCTGTTCACATACTGAAATTCTCACCAAAGACAGATAACAAACAACGTTTTTTGTGAGGTTGTCTGTGTTCTTTCAAGATGAAAGAAAAATAATGGTATTACAGAGAGCTACTACACTGGTATGTAGAAATGACTGGAAAACTAGAGGAGAAGATAAATGCCACTGAGAGTGGCACTTCCTATGAGTGTAAGGGAGGTTAGTAAATCACAGCTACCACCCTGGTGTTCTTTAAGTGAAGCAACCATAAAAATATAATTTTACTCACTATAACATTTTACAGAGAACAACAAAGCAGTGATGCTCAGCCAACTGACCTATTGTTTAACAGGAATATTTCACTGCACGGAGAAGGCAGTTGATTTATTGTGGAATCACTGAACAAATGGGGGAGTGGATTTTAAACAGCCTCTTCCATACACCAGCATGTTGCTCTGAGTTAATTTACTAACCTCCACATAAACTAGGTGTTTGGAAATGCTTTGGAGATTGGAAATCATCTCTGGCCTTTGACAGGAGAGATTCCAATTCATTTTGCTTTTCCAGGGTGAAAGCTGGTCCCAAGAAGACTTAACTGTATTATATTTTAATATGGTGTTCTCATTACTGAATGGAATATATCGTTTTAAAGTTTACAGACTGTTATAAAAATTAATAGTTGGAGGTGGAATTTGCTTATAGAGCAGGCAAACTGGATATGACTTCAGTCTGTGTCCCCCGAATATAACTTTTCTATATTAATGAGGCCTCCTTTGGTTTCTAGGAGAGCACACACCGCATCTAATTAAGTTTTAATGGCATGATGGCAACGATCAGACTTTCCTACTGTGGATAGTAAAATGGTTTCAAATTTGCATTTAGTAGATGTGTTTTCAAAACATTTCAGTATTTCACTGAAGCCAAAGAGTAGTGATTATACAGTACATAGATAATGGGGGGAAAAAACCTAATTGATGGTAAAAAGAGGTTTTTGCTTCAATTTTTTGCTACCAAGTTTTAAAAAAAATACATCAAGCAGTAATTTAGAATGCCTTAGAGGTTTTTTTCTAGGACATTTTATAGCAACTCATTATATGTTTCATGTTTTTAAATTCAGATACCTTAAGATCCCAGACTTCCCTTTTTTGGCATAGATTTATTCAATTATTTATATATAACTTTATGAATCAGGCTATTTATCTATCTATCCCTTAATCAGAATCTAGTTTTATATTTCATCCCTTAAATAATGTGCAATATAATTTAGTATCAGTTGTACTCTGCATAAAAGTTCTGCCTTAAGGCTCTCAAATTTGACTTTGGTTTTCTGCTAAATGAAGAAAATGTCCCTTAGTGTGCACATGAGGTTTATTGGATGATTTTCTGGATGGAGGATGTCAACTTGCCAAAAAGTGAATCTGCATTGAGCTCTAAAATGATACAATAATATTTTTATTATAAGTACCTGTATTTTTTATTGCATCATTGATAATTATATCCACAAAATGATATCAATTTATAAACAATACTATTGATGGGTGTTCCACTTTGCTCATGTTTACAAAAATACTAGAAATGCTGCCAGCTGTACTCTTAGTCTCAATCATCAGTTGATATTTAGTACCCCAAAATGTTTAGATTAGCATCTCAATTAGGGGAGACCTCCTGGGGCACAATCTTTGCACCCTCTATGTCTGCCCCCTAAGAGTTTTTCAAAATCAGTGTGAGAGAGAAAGAAAGGGGAAAGGATAGGAAGAGAGGAAAAGAATAGAGGAAGAAAGAGAGAGAGAGAAGAAAGAGGGAGATAATCTCCATTTTTCAATTAAAGTAGAGCAAAAGCATAAACCCCATACAACCCCAGTGAAACACAACTGGGGGACTCACTAAATCTCAGTATGCTTAACTTTTATATAAGGGGAATTGGCTGTGGGGAAGGATGACTGTTGGTCTTTGTGGTTGCTAAGGCTCTAACACAAGGATTCCCACATAGCGATTGTCAAATGTTTGTGGATTAACCAGCAGGCAGGTAGAGCATCTCTCCTCCAAATCAGCATTCATGGAAATTCCGAGTTCCATTTAGCATACTGAATATGCATCTCAATAGTGTATTGTACCGATAACTGATTGTATAGTGAGGTTTTGAGACAGTTTTGATCTTTTTTGATTCAGCACACTGAAGTGCATGCCTAGGAAGCGATGTTGGCCAATGCGAGAGGTAAACCAGTTGGCACAGGTGAGCAGAGGGACGGGTGGGTGCACCTAGAAAATGCCATCATGTCTCATTTCAGGATGAGCCTAATTCTAGCTCTAAGTGGCATGTTCATGCTCACCCATCACCAGTTTCAAAAGCTTAAGAAAATTCCCTTTAAATGAATGATCTGAATAGAACACTCTGAAAGGAGGCTGCAACAAATTTTGATAAACATTTTTAATTGAATGAAAGTTTATATTCCCTACGTAAAAGCTCAAAAGCAGGTAGTGGTTTATTGAAATCACAAGAGTTAATTTATATTGTCCCAGGTGTTCTGCTCTGCCTTTTCTTCACCTACAGGCCTATAAAAGAGTAGAAAATGATTTACTTTATGTTTCTAAGTCATTAGTATTTGCAAAAGCCCCTTAAGGCATAAAACAAATCCCTTTTCTTCTTGCCTCCCCCCACAGGAGCTCAAACACACCCCCAGGCAGCATTCTGTCATGATATCTAGAAACTATTCTGAAGCCCAAAGCATTACAAATATCTCTCTCTCTCTGTCTCTCTCTTTCTCTCTCTCTCCCTCTCCCCCACCCCCACCCCAGGAAGTCTAGATTGGAGATCTGTATTTGCACCATATCGGAAGTGTTTAAGGTGTTGGATAGAAAAATGGAGCAATTCAGCTCTTTCTGAATCGCTGATGTGATAAGGGAATGACTTCTTAACAGTTCCCTTGATTACTTAGAGAAGCTCTCCCTGCCATGGATTTTTGTTCTGTATTCATTTGTTCAGTCAATGCCTTTGTCTCTTCCTCTCAGTTCTTTCCAGAAAGAGTTTATATGCAGATTGTTTTGGAAGTGATTCCAGGAAAAAAAGGACCAGCCAGGGAAGGAGGTAAAGCTGGTTCAAGTGTGTTCTCAAGGGGTTCACCATTGTGGGAAACCGGTGCTCACTCCCACCAGGTCCTTCTGACATGCAGAGGCCTCACACAGTCCACAGGACAGACGGGTGTGGAGTCCCCAGCTCCCAACTCTCGTGGGCCCATGGCTGCCCCCTGGAGTGTTGGTTCTCACAGGATTCCTTGTTGTCCGTGTTCAGCCATGGAAGGCGGATTCCCACATCACGGAAGAGAGAAGCCCAGGGCCAATAACCAGAGACCTGTGACTGACAGGGCAGACGCAGCCTGCCTAAATTGATGACACCTGAGCAGAAACGGCTGCAGCGAACCTCAGGCTGAGAGGCAGTCGGGACACAGGCGGTCCCTGGGCTACAGACAAGACAGGCTCCATGGATTTGTTCTTAAGTTGAATCATATGTAAGTTAGAACAAGTACATTTACCTATTACCTGTACTAGCCTCTGCTTGTAGGTGTGAGTCGTGTGTCAGTTGGATGTTTGCAACTCAGGGACTTTCTGTAATGGCCTGAGTTCCTAAGTGTCAGGTGTAGGGACATTTACTTGGGGACTGGCTATGGATTTGTGGCATCTCCTGGGAAGGATGCTGCACAGAGATGCGGGGGACACAGGTGCCAACAGGCACAGGGTAGGGGGGCAGGGCACATGGGTGAGAGGACACGGCTGCCACGAGTGTCCTGTGTGCTGTGCGGGGACATGGGGGTGACGGTGGAGTGGGGACTCAAAGGAGGGGACACTGACGGGGATGGTGCCGGCCTGTGGGGCAATTTGACAAATGCCAGACAGGAAAAGTGACATCGCAGAAACTGGGCTGGGTCAGGACTGCCAGGGGGTCGGGGATGGAATCGGCTGACGGTCAGTGGGATGGTCAGCAAGGAAGCGGAGGGGAGGGAAGAGACTTTGGCATGAAGTGAAATCTCATTTATGGCCACATACATTGAGGCAGGTGGGTTTGAGCCCAGCTGGGCCAGCTAAACAACAATGACAACTGCAACAAAAAAACAGCTGGGCATTGTGGTGGGCACCTGTAGTCCCAGCTACCTGGGAGGCTGAGGCAGGAGAATCACTGAAGCCCAAGAGTTGGAGGTTGCTGTGAGCTGTGATGCCACAGCACTCTTCCAAGGGGGACATAGTGAGACTCTGTCTAAAGAAAAAAAAGGAAATGATAGATAAAAATAACATTTGGGTTTTTTATTTCAACTTTAATTTTCTAATTTTATTTCTTTTAATTTTCATTTTAATTTCTCTATACAGGAAAAATGAGAGTGAAACAATTAGACAAAACCTGAAGTCACCTTTCTCACTATTCTGCATGTGATCCCTTTCCAGATACTGTCCAGGGTCTGCAGGGGATACAGTCCGTGTGTGCAAATCCTCCTTTGGGAGAGGGGACCTTATTCTCCCTGGTGCCGAGATGGCTGCTGGGAGGTGGCCCTCAGCTATCAGCTCCTGCTGGGATGGCCTCACCTCAGAGAGCATGTCACCCAGTCATACCCATTCTGGTGATTAATCAGTGTGGGCCTATGAAGTCCTGGTCCCATAACCCATCTGGGGATAACTCAAAGGGTCATCCAGCTTCAAAACTCTCTGTGAGGTTGGCCAAATCCTCAGTTGTGCTGACATCCCATTTTAGCTTCTTCCACTGCTCACAATGCCATGCTTCAGTATCAGAACCGCTGACACTTATAATAGAGACAGTTAAACCTCTACCACTTAACCACTCAAGGGACTGTCACAAACTGCTCAACATTTGAGGTGATCAGCATAAGGAACTCGCTACTGGCCTGGGATGTAATGTGGTGCAGGTCTGGTCTGTGAAAATTAGGTCAACTTAGGGAGGTGGTCAGTGTAGGAAGGTGATCAGCTGAATTAACTCACATAATTTTTTCTGCCATTATTATGCCACGGCATGTTTATTAATTATTAATAAACGGTATTATTATTAATTAACACGTATTAATAAACAATTTCACAGTAAAAGAAATGAAGTTTCCTTCTTGTCTTTCCATCTTCTCCTCTCTTTCAAATGACCTGTAACTGAGCAGGTCTCCAGCCCCACCAGTTGATCCTCTGCCTCCCACCCCAGGGGGAGCCGTGCTCACTGCTGCCCTGGCTCTGGCTCACATTCGTCTCTTTTCCTTAGTGCCGTTCCCTCAACCCAAATCTCATCATCATTTATTGAAGTTCTGTTCATTCCTTGTGGCCCACTTCATATCCTGCTGCTTGTGATTCCTTTTCAGATATCTGTTTTCTCTGATGTTTTCTTCCAAGATGTTCTGTGGTAACCTCTCCCTGTGCTGTACAATAGTGCTTCCTCACTGTGTTTGTGGATTTTATTTCCTTATGTGTACAAAGGTATGACAGTCAACTTTGTGGACTCATCCTAGAAAAAATGCCACATACCTGATTACTGAATATCACTGCAGTCACCTTCGAAGTACTCCCCCATGGGAAGCTATGTACCCAAACTAGGACCTGGTCCATCTTTCAAAGCAATTGTGGAACTCTTGTTCTAGAATGGCTATCAGAACAGTCATTGTATTACCCTTGATGCCCTCAATGTCATCAAAATGTCTTCTTTTTAACATTTCCTTTATCTTTTGGTAAAGAAAAAAGTCATTAGGAGCCAGATCAGGTGAGTAGGGAAGATGTTCCAGTACAGTTTACTAGCTAAAAAGTCCTTCACAGATAGTGCTGTTGAGCTGGTACATTGTTGACATTCAGGAGCCATGAGTTGGTCAAGGTTTTCATTTAGAATTTTTTCCCAACCATTTCTCTATTGATGTAAACTTGGTCTGCTGTGCTTCTCACAGTCAGCTCATGATTTTGACATACAATTTGACTAATTTTTGTGATGTTTTTGTCAGTTCTGCTCATACTGGCTGCCCTGACCTCCCTTCATTAATGATGTTTTCTTCCCTTCTAGAAAAATATTTAATCCATTTGTACACTGCCGTTCTTTCATAGCATTATCCTCATAAACTTGGACTAACATGTCCCTGATGAAGTTTAACAAGAAATTCAATGTTTGTTTGTTGCTCTAATTCAAGCTCTCACATTCTCACAATGGCACACAGAAACACGAAATAATAATGAATGTCACTCAAGCAAGATGGTGCCACATAGCCACAGGTACGCAGCTGTGAGGCAGATACACCCAAGTTGTGAGCCCTTACCGAGTTGTTTGTACAGTGCTGCCAGCATATCCACATGGACCTGGTATAGCTTCACTATTCAAACTAGCAAGCAAATTCTGGGACAGAACCTGAGGTCAGTTCTTTATGGTGGGAGGTGACCACAGTGACATTCAGCAATGAGGTATGTGGCACATTTTCTAGGATGAGTCTGTGAACTTAGTTGTCAGACCTCATGTCCATCATAATATCCCACTGCAGTGCTGGGTCGTAGTTTTTATTTATTAGGCAGTTAGTCTTTGCCAAGCACAGTGCTGAGCACTTTTCAGGTGTTAACCCATTTGTGTTTTACAAATCCTAGCAAGGCATAGGCTATTATTAGCTTTGTTTTGTAGCTGAAAAACTGAGTCTAGGGAGATGGAGGGACAGTTTAAAATCATAAAGTTTGAAATGGCATCAGGTGGTTGCCAAGGCTTGGTTCTATCACACGCTTCTGAACCACTCAAGAAGAAAATGTAATGAATCAATTAAGTCTAAGTCAAAAAGTATGGAGGGTTTTTTGTGTGTGAAAGCCTGAAGCAAAAGATGTAACTTTACTCCCCAAGGATACATCATTTATCTTTTCAATGACACGTTTAGTAGTGCCAACGAGGAAACAGCTGTGAACAGTAATGACAGCCCGCACACGACTGTTCCCGACGGCTTTCTTGTACTAAGTTTGGCATCAAGTCACTCGTTCATGCCCCACATGTGATTTTGCCTCACTACATGCATCTTTGTCATCACAAGGGACATCAGAATGTGTGTCACTTCCCTTGTGGGGCTCGCATTGCAAATAAAGACGGTGGCACGGAGTTTGCAGGCGTCTGAGCTCTCTGGAGCTCAGGTTTCCTAGGAGAGGCATCCTGAAATCACGACTCACGTATTCAGAAGTCACAGATGGGATTAAGTTCATCAGGGCTCTTTCACATTTGCTGTTTATGAATATCAACCAGCACTCACAGAGAAGGAAGTCCAACAATCTGAAAGAGAATTCAGACACACGCTGTCTGTAGCGCTGTCCTAAAGAATAGCTTAAAGCTGCCACAGGCAGAAAAAAATGTTTCAAATCTGTATTTTACCTTAAACATTTACATTAATGTGATTCTCTGTGTTTTTTTTTTTTTTAATTTCAAATTACTGCCAAAAATCAAACAAATAGACTCTAAAGGTGAGTCAGGCTTGTATCAACGTCTAATGAGGAATATGCTAGTGTACTAAGCTATAATTGATTGTGGAAAAAAGAAGAAATTGGAGGCAGTTCACACTGCATATCAGGTTCAGTATCCACCCCAAAACTCCTTTTTTACCATGGTGTCACAATATTTTTAGACACATATAGATGCAAGTAGCAGTATATATTTTGGCAGTTTTTAAAAAAATTTGTGTTCTTGTTAGTCATGTTAGCTATCAATGACTCTGAAATGAATCAGCTCTGGGTTCTGCTACCACTTTGCATTAGTCAGAAAGGGAGCATCTCACTGGTTTATCTCAGTTAACTTGCATTCATCCTTTTGATGTGGTAAATGGTGATAACTGCCCCTAAGCTCCCGGTTTTTCTTCTCCCTTTCTAGGACTCCAGCTGGTTTCAGCTGGATATAGGCTCTGCAGCTAGAAGTTGTTTTCTTGCCACCAGGTGTGGACAGGAGAGTTAGGATGCAAACAGAAAATGTTCTCAATTCCAGTTTCTCTTAAAAATAAACCCACTTCCCTCAGGACTTGCTTTTTTCATTTCCACTTGCAGAAACATGAACATGTGGGATATGTCAGCTGTGGTCCAACACTGACACAGCAGATGTCAACAATAACCCAGGGAAGGCAGAGCGACAATGTGGAGGGATCAGGGTTCTGGGATGACCTGCAGCCTGAAATGGCTGGTACCAGGAGAGGGGGAAATAAACTCCCACCTCATTTATTTTAAAGTTTCTTTGTTGTATTTGTTTATACTTTATCCAAACTACTACACCTGATCTAGAGAGGATAAAACATCAGAGTAGTCAACTGTTCTTAATATCATTGTTTCTTCACAAGAACTGGGAAGAAAAAACTATCCCCCGAAATGGAATTAATATTGGGTAATCAAAGTAAAAATCCAGTATAGCTTTCATGGGATAACAAATATATTGTGTAGCTTTCACAGAAACAGGCAATTTAGACCTATTATTGTGTTTGCTCAAAGATTACTTTGAAGTTTTGAAGACTTTGTTTACTATGTCCCTCACTATTCCCAATGTTAAAGGGTCTCTTAAAATATTTTGTTCAGAACCAGTGCCCAGAAAAGTTGTCACATTCCCAGGAAAGTGACCTGATTTTGACTTAGACAGAAAAACAATGTGTGTGAAAACATTTCCCCCCTCATTTTGTGCCAGGAAGTTTAGGATTGAACTTTATAGTCCAGATCATGCTTCTGAATGCTCCTTATGGTCTGTAAAATAATATTCTTGTTTGTTGGGGGTCCTACATTTTTAATCTAATTTTTATTTTCCTGTATTGTGACTTTTATATTTTAGTATTTTACTGTATATGCTTTTATTTTCACCATATTTAACTGCTATGAAAAGATGAGTAGACCATAAATAAAAGAGAAAGTAATTCAAGAAACAGAATGTTCATGATTTTAAAAGGTACACATTTACCATCTTCTAATTTTTCAGGAAAATCTTATCTATCTTTGATATATCCCTGTAAAGTTCCTATTTGCCCTCGAAGGTTTCTGTTTATTTTCTCCATTCTCTACTCCTTCAATCTCCCAGTCAAGGCCTTACATCATTGACTGTGGTCATTTAGCCTTATGTAACAAGAGAGTGGGATCAAGATTTTGTGAGACCTAAAGCTTATATGACCTTGAGACCCTCTTCATTAAATGCACAATGGGAATTAAAGTGAATATTTACCTAGAATGTGATCAGGCACCAAATAAGGCAAAAATTAAAAAGAATTTAAAAAGAAACTACAACCACACAAACAAAACCTGCATAAAAGAAAATATTATTAATAAACCAATTTTATTATTAATAAAACTTATATTTTTCTGCAAGCATTTCTAAATAGTTGACAGGTGTAACCAATGCTGTACATGTCATTTCTCACTTAACTCCCCATCATCATTTTTCTATGACAATCAGAATTTACCTGTAAGCAGAAATAATTTGCTTTGAAAATAATCACATAATTTCTATGTATTTACAAATAAATTTAAATTTAAAAGTTCAAATATTTAAAACAAACTGAAATGAACAAACCTATATATCAAATTTGTGATATAGCTCTACACTAAAGATAAGTAGAGTCACCAAAAAATTAACCTCGATTTAGTAGTGTAATTGTTAATAGCATTGATAATTACTATTGTAAAGCTACTCTATTTTTTACATGAGAATGAAAATAAAAACTATGTTAACATTTTAGATTTAAACCAAGATTTAAAAGAATAGAGATGCAAATGTAAAATCAAAGAAGCTAATTACGAATTCCATAATGCTAAATTCTAATTGTGAACATCCACGTGGACTAACTTTTTATTCTGTAGAAAACACCTAGAAATAACAAAAGCCCAGCGACAATGAACACAGGGAGAAATCAGACTCTGGTATCTTAATTTCCCTCTCTGCTAAAATGAATCAGGGCTCCTTGAGAAAGGGGCTGATCCTAGATCTGGGGCAGAGACACATCATGTGGGTACAGGACAACTTGTGTCAAAATAAAAAGATAACAAAGACTGATGGGGTTGTGTCAATTGGTCCTAAGAGCAAACATGCAGGGCTTCCAATGGCCAAAATGAAACACTTTGCCTAAAACTAATGAAAATAATTGACTGAAAACTATTGAATAGAAAACCCATATTCTTTTTCTTCTCTCTCTCTCTTTTAAATTAAATCCTGGCTGTGTACATTAATGTAATTGTAGGGTACAATGTGCTGGTTTTACATACAATTTGAAATATTTTCATCAAACTGGTTAATATAGCCTTCATGGCATTTGCTTAGTTATCATGTTAAAAACATTTATATTCTACATTTAGAAGTTTCACATGTACCCTTCTAAGATGTACCATAGGTGTGGTCCCACCAATTACCCTCCCTCCACCCATCCTCCCCTGTCCCCTCCCCTCCCTTTCCCCCATATTCGTGGGCTATAAATGGGTTATGGCTTACATATGAAAGCTACAAATTAGCGTCAGAGTAGGGCTGAGTACATTGGATACTTTTTCTTCCATTCTTGAGATACTTTGCTAAGAAGAATATGTTCCAGCTCCATCCATGTAAACATGAAAGATGTAAAGTCTCCATCTTTCTTTAAGGCTGCATAATATTCCACGGTGTACATGTGTACATTCTCTCTTTATGAGAGAGAATAAGAGAGGTCAAGACTTAAAATTCAGTAGACACCATTAAAATTAACTCCAGTCATAAGTAGTAGAGGACTTGAAGAATGGTCAATTAAAAAGGAAGAACTGAATAGTTACCTTGCCTTGAGTATGAACTATGTTTCAGGAAAACCAAATAGTCACAGTAGGTGAAAGAAAGCTATTCTTTATAAAAAGAATTCCAGCTAACACATCTTTAAAAAGCATAATAGAAAATAACCCCTAATGAAGAAATCAATTTAGACAACTATCATGAAAGGGTATAGACATTAGATCAAATATTTATATAGGTCTAATTAAAATAGAGGGACTGGATTGTTCCCCGCTGAGGTCACTGATCAATCTCAGCATCACTAAGTCTGGATAGTTTGACCCCTGACATACTATCGATTGAAGCCCCCAACACCATCTAAAAAAATTCTTGCCAAAAATACTGAGCCCAAATTTAATCAAAACTTCCATTTAGAGAAAATATGGAGGATGGAGGAACAAGATAAGTGACCCCACGAGGAACCGCCGAACAGACTAGTCCAGAGTGGGGAACATTGGGCAGAGCAGCTATTTTATTTCTGCAGCAAGTAAATCACACAAAAGAGGGAAAAAAGATGAGTGGGATGTGGGATCAGGGCTAGATCAAGGGGGCATGAGGGCTGCAGCAACCAAAGTGTGACTCTCGTTTAGATCCAAGCAAACCATAAGAAGACACAACTGAGAAACCTGACTCAGACGTTAGAGGATCTCAAGGAATCTTACACATGATCATTGCATTGCTTTGGTTTTTATAAGTGCCAATTTTTATTTGTATAGTGGAGGATGAGGGCTAAAAAAGGATATGATTCATAAAACTTGCTTTTAAATAATTTCTTATAAAAAACCAAAAGTAACGTGATGAAGCAAATTTATAATTTTTGAATATGGTGGATGGGTATACAAAGGTCCATTTGATCAATTCCATAAATTAAAAATGTATATTTATACCTGAGTAGATTAATGAAATGTGGTATATGTACACCATGGAGGACTTCTCAGCCATAAAAAAAATGGTGATCCGGTATCATTTGTAACAACCTGGGTGGAATCAGAGACCATCCTTCTAAGCAAAGTGTAGCAGGAATGGGGAAACAGACAACACCCATACTCAGTACTCAACTGGAACTGGTCAGCCAACACTTACACGCACCTGGAGAAGCAAAACTCACCAGAAATCAACCAAGTGGAAGGGGGAGGGGGTGTGAGGTGATTTTACACCTCACTGGTACAGGGCACACGTTCTGGGTGATGGGCACACTCACAACTTTGACTTAAGATGTACAAAAGCAAATAACGTAAGACATATGTACCCCTGTAATATTCTGAAATTTTAAAAAATGCATAGAAGACTGGTATAAAAGGCCAAAAAGTTAAATTTTTTAAAATAAATATTTCAGATAACACAGTCTAATGACTCACAGAGGCACTCAGGGAACTGATTGACTTCAGTTTCTAGTCATGTTTCCAAAAGTGCAATGTCTAAGTCATCACACAAATCATCTCCGTGAAGGCTGGCATTTTTCTCCCACCTCCATTTTTGAAGTGAGGAATACGATTTTGAATATATAAAATTTTTGTTTATTTAGTATTTACTTTTTTACATTTTAAACATCATAAAATATCTTCACTGTCACTCTTTCTGAAAGAAAAGTCAAAATATTTTTGTTCCAAGTTGATATTATGGTAAACAATTCTAGGTTTTTACTTTCTTTCAGCCTATGAGAAACATCATTTCAAGTGAATTGCACAGGCCAGCCAATCAAATGAGATATAGACGTCTCATTTCCAGAGAAGCAATACTATTTCTGTACAACCAAAGCGTGCATCGGAGAGCAAAGCCCAAGGCAGACTCCCTTCTTTAAACACTCAGCAGCACAGCTTTTCCTTGGAACTGCCCCACGGATTCTTTTTGTAACAGCAATTTCAAAATAAATTATTTTCAGACCCCTGAAATCTTTCGATTTGCCCTCTTAATATGAAAAAAAAAATCAGAGATCATGTATTTCTAAAATAGCAACATTGGAAAAGATAAACTACATAAAGAAAAACAAGGGGGGAAATTACATTACAAAGTCATTTTCAGAGAGCAAGGAAGTATTCAACTACATCTGGTTATACTATGAGTAAAGTTCCTCCCTTGTAGGAATTTCATAGGAGTTTTCAAAATTCAAAAAGTTAAAGCATAGCAAATTCTTGTCTAAGCCTTTAAGTATAGTTGAATCTGGAGGCAAGACAGTGAACATTATGAAAAAAGCAAAGGGAACTGAACGTTTTAGACTATTCCTTTTGTGAACCCGGCACTCAGGGGAGAAATCTGTCCGACACCAGCATATGCTGGAAGAGAAACCTAAGTAACAATTAGCAATGAGCACGACAGTGACAGTGTAGACAGACGCTCGGAAACTTGACCTGCCTCACAAAACACTGTACATCTAGAAGTATGGATATAGCCTCTATCTAGAAATGAAGCCAAAGACACTGCCGCTAAGCGCTCTTCCTTTGAAACACAGGCATGTGCACCTGTATACACCTTGGGTGCACACACACTCGCCCTCCTCGCCATCCCTCACGCCCCAGTGAGCATCATTCCACACCACAGGCAGTGTTCCAAAGGGAACGTCTAAAGACCTTGCATGAAAAAGAAAAACATACCAGTCACTAGGATTCCAAGGTCCTTTGGCTTCTGACACTCAATAGTAAATTGGACACAAGTGGAAGACTCACTTATAATGCAAGAAAGTCGCCTGGAAGGCCAACTGCCCCCCACAGACAGCTCATTGCACACCGGTTCAAAGACACGCCCACCCAGAGGCTTTGGGGTGCTCTGCTCTGAAGGGAAGAGTCACCAACACCTGCATCACAAACAGAGCAGAGATCTGACTTGAAGGAGCCACACAGGTCTGTGTCATTCTGACAAAGCAGACCTGTGCCTGCCCTCAGCGTCCTGGTGCGAGGCCTGAAGTGAGTCAAGTGAGAAAAATGTGCAAATGTGCTCAAAAGCCTGGGAACGGCCTTGCACTTACATGTGCTCTGCGGTTGTGCTTATGGGGAGAGGTGTACTGTATGAATGCAGTTATTAAATTAGCTTCCAGACTCCTCTTTCCTGTCCTAAATAATACAATTTCCCTTAATATCTTCCCACAGTTCTTTTTCTCCTCGTTTCTCAACACTTTAATTTTATTTCCTATTAAGACTTCTCCAGGCTACCTCGACTTGTCACATTGGAAAATTTTGGTCCAATAGCTTTATATTCCTATTTGTGAGAGGTGTACAGGTCTGTCATGGTGGTTTTCATATACCATTGGATATATAGGGTGTCTGTAAAGTTCATGTGCAATTTAAAAATGTAAATAATATTAACATTTTCTGCTGTGGTGCATTTATGTGAAGCCTCTAGGGAATTTCAGTATGATTAATTAGGGCATCAGTACAGTACGACTGAGAGTCACAGACTTAGTTGTGATTGCTACTGCAGTAAGATGTTATTATAACAATGTAAAAGCAATACGAATATGCAGTTTCCAATGTAAAAGCAATACGAATATACACTTTCTGCTATATTTCAAAGATAGTTAACACATTGAAACTGAATCATTCTCTTTCTGCCCTCTTTCAGCACTACCAGTATGGTCCACGTGAGTGTCCTGGCTGAAGCTCTAAAGAGCATCAACAAGGCCAAAAAGAGAGGGAAACACCAAGTTCTTATACGGCCGAGCTCCAAAGTCATCATCCAGCTTCTAAGTGACGGTGAAGCATGGTTGCATTCATGAATTTGAAATCATCAACTCATACAGAGCTGGGAAAATTGTCGTGAACCTCACAGGCAGGTTAAACAAATATGGAGTGACCAGTTCCAGATTTCATGTGCAATTCAGAGATCTAGAAAAATGAGAATAATCTGCTCCCATCCTGCCTGTTTGGTTTTATTGTACTGACAACTTCACATGGTCTCACGGACCATGAAGCAGCAAGAAGAAAACACACCGGAGGGAATCCTGGAATTCTTTTTCTAGGGATGTAATACATACTTAGATATAAAATGTCTCTATGGACCTTAAAAGAAAGAAAGAAGGAAAGAAACCAAATCACTCAGCGTCCTCTGTATTCTTTTCCTTTTCTTTAAGAAAACCCGTTGTAGGTGACTTACTATAACAGCACATTCAACTGTCTTTGCAAAGTGATTTTCCTTCTATTTCCTTCTTTTTCTAGCATTATGCTCTGAGCAGTAGAGTCCAGAGAGACTGCCAGTTAAAAGGACTCTTGAGACCAGGCCATTTGTGTCAGCAGGGTGCTTGTGAAATTAACAGCTTGCACTTGTCACCGGCCAATGTAATGGACATCTGCTCTTGTACTTGACTCTAGAGACTGCAGATCATTTTCTCTACCTGGAGACACGTGTTCAAATAAAAGCCCAGAAATGACTTCAGGTGGTTGTTATGCAGGTGACATTGCTGCCCAAGGTAAGCTAAACTGCAAGAAACAGAACCACAGTCAAGCATACCTTATTTTTAAAAATGGTAGCTACAATCATTAAAAAGAGACTGTGATAAAAGAAGTGTTTTAAAACCCTCTAAGTTCTTGACTTTTCCAGACTCTTTGCCTCAGAGATTTTTGTGGAGTGAGTGGAGGACTTTGTTCTCTCCCCAGGAAGAGTCTTTTAGTGGCTCATGTCCCTAATAGGCCACCATTCAGTGCCACTCAGAGAGCCCTTTCCTAGGACCCAGGAGACGGCGTTTGGTTCAGTTCTGCCATTAATTATCATGTAACCCTTCAGATGCCACTTAATCATGATAGGGTTCAATTTATTTGTAAAATGAAGGGACGGGAGAAACATTCCCATCATACCATGACAAAATCTATTTTTGTTATATAATCTGCCGGTTTCTGCACATTTTTGCTAGAACATATCTAGATTAATTCAAGAAGATATTTGATCACAAAAACACACAGCTCACATCCAGTTAGGAAAACTCGGGGGCTGCTGGTGCATCTGAGGTCCCCCCACATGACAGGCCTGTGTAGTTTGGGGGCACTGCCCACACTGAGTCCAGACTGGGAATCGGCCATTAATATATCTGTGTTTAGAAAAAAACAAGCATGATTCCCCTTCACATAACAGGTCAAATATGGACGTTACCCGGCAAGAACAGGTGCTGCAGTGGGCATCCCACTGAGTTTGTGTTGCTGACTGATGTTCCTCTCAGACCCCTGTCCTCACGCCACACACAGTATCCCTTCTTACTGCCAGTTGTCAGGCCTCATAGCTAAAGTGTGGTAGTGATGGATGTGGTAGTTAATGAGTGATACAGATTAAATGAGAGAACTTAGTTGTTGTCCTTAACCAATAATCCTAGACCCACTCAAAAGTTGTTTATGAACAGGTGATAATTTGAATTGGGTTACACAGAAGGGCACATGTAGATAAGTTTGGAACACTGCAATTTGTCTCTTACAATAGATTTTAGGGGGGCTTCCCCTTCATCCCTGACTCTGCTTCACTGTCTCCCAGGTTAACAAAGCACAGGAGCAAATGACAGCTGCTTTTTGTCTACTTATCTAGACCCCTCAATATGTTTTTTTATTATGAATTAGTATTTTTATTTTTCTGATTATTAATACAGTTATGTAAAACACCTAAATAATGCATAAAGTACGTACATATCATTTGTCGGCTACATGCATGTCACTTATAAAATATTGTGCCTCCCTCCCCGCCAAAAGTGAGGCATTTTCAGTTAAAAAAAATCTGAAACTATGAGGAGAAAAGTGCAATAGCATGTCCATTTTCCAAATATGGTCATTCAGACAGAAAAGAAGCACTTCTGGCCTATAAAGACTGCCATGAAAAGAGGGACCCAGGGCAAATCGGGCTTCTGAAGGATAATTCTAGTTTTCCACTTTATTTTGCAACACAACAGAAAACTTGACTTGTCCTTTCATCATTCAACAAGACAGAACGCAACAAAGCAGAACAGTCTATCTAGTACTCTGAGCTAGATGCCATGATCAATGCAATGAAGTACATTTATGAATAAAATGAAGACATAACAAAAAATTAATTTTTTAATACTTTGACATGAGAGAAGGATAAGTAACTTATGGGAACAATGTCTTTTCCTTCTTAAAATAAATGTTCTTATAAGCAAGGAATGAAAGGGTGCTTTCTTAATAGGAGAAAGAGTTGTATCTTAAATGACAAATAAATATCACCTTTAGCCACAAGACATTATTACAACATCTACTAAAAAGTAAAACAAAGATGGGGCTGCTGAATTTGAATACAAAGTAAAAACTAAATTCATGTTAATCCTGGCTTCTTTTATCATCATTCAGTAACAATCAATGTTCAAGAAATATTATTTGGCTCCATTGATGTAACAGGAATGGTGCGGCCATGATTTCATGATGGGTGAACGTGGTTTCTGAATTCGGGGAGTTCTTAGTCTGGAGAGGAGACAGATCAGTGGACCAGCATTTTAGATGGTTAGGACACCTTCTGTGATAAAAGTGAGAACTGACTGCTAAGGAATCATTTAAGAGGGCAGCACAGTGCGAGAAAGGGTGGTCTCTGGAGAAAATCTTACCAAGTAGAACTCAGGAAAGCAACAGAAGAGGCACAGAGCATACAGGAAAGGGAGAAATATTGGCCTGGGAGGGGCACGGTTATATTCAAAGAACTGTAAATACTCAGGATGATTTTCAAGAAAGTTATTTCAGCAGTCTCTAATAAATCAAGTCTCACTAATTTGTCTGATTTTTACGTATTTTGAAAATAACCAAAATGGTATACAATTGCATCTTTTAGGGTTGTATTAATTATTATTGCAGGAAAAAAATGTCTTTATCGTTAGTCTGACTTGTTACCAAACCTCAGTAGAGAATTCATACGTACCCATTCTTGCATTGTTCATTGTGTTTTATAATCCATTTACTCAAATATCCGTGCCTAATCTATGAGTTTACATTTAATATCTGCCCCAGGAAGACCGTACTATTTCCACCTTTCTAAAAACCTCGGAAAACCTAAGACAACTCACTATTTAAGCAGAAGGATTTGATTAGGTTACAACGGAAAGCCAGAGAGGAGTCACAACAATCTGGAAATCATCTTTATAAAGTATTAATTTTTTACATCTTTCAAATCTTTTCCATGTGCTCTGCTGAGATGAAACTTTGTGACTTGGTGTCCACAAATAAGTGCTCACATTTGATTTCAGAAAGACACCTGTGCTTACCTTTGAAATGAGCTTCTTTTTGTTGGAGTTAGCAGGATATGAGCAGAGCAGATGGTGGAGATGGTCAGGCCATTTTGGATTGGTTTGGATTAGGCTGGCTTGGGCTGTTATTGGAGTGAGGCTGGCTAAGACCTTGCAGGTGGGTTGTGTTGAAAACAGAGTTAATTAAAACCCTAAGAGACTTCCAACAAGCAGCTGATACTACTTAAAGTCATGTATAAAACCCAAAATTGTCCTTTCCATGGAACCTGCAGTCACTAGGACAAGGCCTGGCCTGCTGTGCATGTCATTAATAAACTTTCTTTTTCTTGCTAAGACTTTACTTGCTATTTTATGTTCTTTTATTTCAAATTAATCTGAGCCTTCATGGTTTGTTTCTCATACCATTTTCAGGAAGCTAAAGCTTCTGGGTAACAGAATATCAAAGAGAAAAAGATCATCCTTTTTAGGCAAAAATTTACCTCTCTGTAGTGGCAGGACGAACTCACTGTGTTATAGGGTGGCTATGCTCTGCCTGTCATCTCCAAGTTCATTTGCCATTGTTAACAGTGCTAAGAGACCCCTGGGACTCTGCCCTCATGAAGGGATTAATCTGCTCTCCAAAGGTGGATTTGTTATCCTGGGAGTGGACTCCTAATAGGAAAAAGGATATTCAGTCTCACACGGTCTCTACGCAGCGAGAAGGCTGTAGTCTCCCATTGTGGGATCAGGACTGGGGGCCGAATATGAATTAGTCCATGGAGTTCTGTTAGAGCAGCAGACAAGGGCCTTCACTTCCATACTCAAGTTGATCCTTTCCAATGGCTTAATTAGTGTATCAATCTTGGGGTCTTCAAAGTCTTCCATGTTTCATGGAAGAAAACATGAAACTCAGTGTGTGCAAGGCTTGCACAGCCATCCCCTTAAAGGCAAGCATCTCCGAGTCTTTACCCAGCTTGGGAAATGAACTATATTCTTGGTCTTTGTTATATGCACCATAATTATGTGACGTGGACTGAAGCCTGGGCACACTGAAGCCCCACCTTCCACTGGCTATTTTCACTTTAATGGTTGATATTTTGATGTTCTTAGAGGTATGTGTTAATTGGGGTTCTTTCATATTTACTGCAATAATGAATGATGGCCTTGTATTCACTTATATGTATACACTTTCTCTGTATCTGCATGTGTAGAGCAGTTTTCCAGCTGTAATATTAAGAAATTCATTTTCCAAGTTCTTTCTTATAATTACACTGTTAATGCTCTTTCCCCTGTTTTTTGTTTTTTTTTTTTCTGTTTGCAGTTTTTGGCCAGGGCCGGGTTTGAAACTGCCACCTGTGGTATATGGGGCTGGCACCATACTCCTTTGAACCACAGGTGTCATCTAACTCTTTTCCTTTCTTGACAAAAAAAGGCATTTGGCTGACGACATAGAGCTTGTTCTTTTTTCTGCAGGAGCAAGCTTTGACTTGGTGTTGGAAAGCTTGACTGCGTGGCCCTTCCACACTTGGTGGGAGTCACCATTCCTGTGGAGGCTCACTGTGAAGGCTGAAGAAGATACGCTTCGTCACAAAGGGTAGCCTGAGACAGCCTCTTTTAGCTTTGAGAAAACTTTAGCTAATATTTCCAACCATTAGCCCAACCTTGTCTTTTTGCTTTCTTTTTTTTCTTTTTTAAAAGTTTGTTTTAAATTGACATAATAATTGCATGTATTTCTGGGGACAGTATGATGTTTGATAACATGTATATTTTGTGCAATGATCAAAACATGGTAATTATCATATCCATTGCCTCTAAGGCCTCAATCCTCTCTTCTAAAAAAAGAAATGCTCCCTTCCAACTTTTTAAAAAGACAATGTATTACTGTTACCTCTAGTCAGCCTGCTATGGAGTAGAAGAGCAGAACCTAATCTTCCTGTCTGTGAATTTGCTTTCCAACCTCTCTAGAAGTAGAGAATAGAACAGTTGTTATCAGAGGCTGGGAGGAGGGGCAGTCATGGCCTCTGATTTGAAAGTTGCCAAAATGCTCTGACATAACATGTTCATGGCAGATTTAAAGTTAATTGCTATGCTTTTTGTTTTAAAAAATGGAAGCCGCAATTTGCATTGTAGTCGATTATCATGAGCATTTATGCACAACAGCAGAAGATGGTACAGTCAGGTATCAAGCTCTCAGAATTGGAGGGAATGTCACAGAACTTCTAGAGCAGTGATTTTCAACAGGTGTGCAGTGGCACACTGGTGTGCTCTGAGATCTCGGGTGTACTATGGATTTTTTTTTTTTTTTTGAGACAGTGTCTCATTCTGTCACCCTGGATAGAGTGCTGTGGCATCACAGCTCTTGGCAACCTCAAACTCTTGGTCTCAAGTGATCCTCCTGTCTCAGCCTCCTTAGCCACTGGGACTACAGGCATCTGCCACAGTGGCTGTTTTTAGAGACAGGTTCCTGCTCTGGTCCAGGCTGGTCTCAAACTCCTGAGCTCGAGCAATCCAACACCCTCCTCAGCCTCCCAGGGTGCTAAGATTACAGGCGTGAGCCATTGCGCCCGGCCCTGGTACAAAAACTTTTCAAGATCATTAATTATTTTTGGAAGACGTTCAAAGCACGGTAAGTATGTTCTTTTTCTTATTTTTTTTTTTTGATCCACATACTTTAAGTGTGTCATGGAAGTTTAACTATAGGTTCAACTGTGCCATGAGATAAAAAAGTTTGTAAAACACCGTTCTAGTGGAACTGACCATGAAGTGAGTGTAATTGGGAACCTTGTTTACAGCTGCAAATTAAAGAGTCATTCAATGAGATGGGGGTAATTTTCCCATTGGTTTTTAACTCCCACTTTCTAACTTGGAGTATAATGACTGTTCCCAAGGCAATTTTTGAAAGTGAATGAAAAAGCGTGCATGTGTTGGGATTTAGCCTGGTGAGTGACATTCTCTTGTCTCAGTGCTGTGGTGGTGCTAACTGTGGACGAGACATGGCCATTGAAATCATTTCTTTTTTTTTTTTTTAATAGTTTTATTGAATCATAATTCTGTACATTGGTGCAATCATAGGGCATGATTCATATACATTCAGAAATGTTTTCATCATACTGTTACAGATAGCCTTCATGGCATTTTCTTGATCACTATATAA
>CAUYON010147487.1:0-51441 GCA_963573935.1 Arctocebus calabarensis | reverse complement strand
TAACGAAGATAGACTCACACTGGATTAAAGATTTAAACATAAGACATGAAACTATAAAAATTCTAGAAGAAAGTGAGGGGAACACTCTTGAAAGTATTGGCCTGGGTGAATACTTCATGAGGAGGACCCCCAAAGCAATGGAAGCAGTGTCAAAAATGTTTAGTGATTCTTAATGCATCCTCTTGCCAGTTGAAGCAACATGCCTCTAAATTGAAGCTTATGATACTGAAGCACCAAAGAAATTGCAAGACCAAAAAAATACCAAGTTATCAGAACTCCCCCAAAAGATAATTTTCTCCAAATTTTTCAGTTTGTAACTGTCAGTGGTTATTCCAGTTGGGGAAATTGATTCAGGGAAAGAACATATAACCGGGAGTTTTACATCTGTCTCTTTAACCTCGGAGTGAATTTGGCTGTGCAGACTGTCCTTGGGCCTCAGTTTCCTTCCCTATAAAATGAAGATGTTGAGCACCACAAAACAGAAATAACTTATAAGATCCCTTGCAGATCTAAGATTGTGTGAGTGTATGATGTATATTTTCACCTGATATTCTGGTGCTGGCTATTATGGTATACAGACTCCGCAGCAGAAGAGAATAGCAGCTGTTACTTGAGCGTGTTTTCTTTGCAGAAAGAAATCTTAGTGCTCACCAGACTTGAGGGAGGTATTCTAAAACTATATGCCTGCCACCAGGGAACATCTTCAGATCAATTAAAAAAAAAAAAATCACAAAGAACAACTTGGCATTGTAACCTTTCCCAGCAGCTCAAACACAAGGTATTAATTAGACAAGGAACAGGGGGGCACTAATTATTCCTTAAGTGGATTAATTAGTGTTGCTGAATTTATAAGTTAAAGGGCTTCATTAAGGAAAAAAAATCAAATCATGTTTGAACTGTAGTGATATCACTGTTAAGGTATAAATTGATTTGTAAAGATTGCACTTTGATCCCACTGTAAATGAGAAATTTCTGTTTTACACCATCTGGATTTACTTAAGTGACAGGTGACGCATGAAGCTGGTGTAGCAGTGTAGAAAGAAAAGACAATTTGTTAGGCTCTGAGGGTAGAATTTTGTTATGCTGAAATAAAACCTTACCTGGTAATGTACTGTTTCTAAGGCAAAGTCTTTGGCTAGCAGACTCTTATATACAGTTTCTCATTTAGCAAAGGGTATAAATGTATCATTGAGGTAGTTCAAATTGCAGGGTAGGAACCACACTCAAGAATCTAACCAGGCTAGACCAGGCCCTTCTGTGTCTATTTTATTTACTCAATACACTTATACCCCAGTCTTACCCTTCATGTAGTTAAAAGACTGAGTTCATTTCCTGCGTCCCACCAATGGGGGGCTTCAAACCTGGAGAGAGAGGTCAACGTCCCAACAAGATGGGTCGGTTTGCAGATCCAAACTTTCCTCCGTGCTTCTGGCTGCAAGGTCTGCTTTCATAGAGCACCTGTCTTTTTTTCTTCTCTCTTTTCGGCCTTAGCCAGCTCATGCTTTGCACTTGCTGCTAATTATTAATATTATTCTCATGTTATAAGAGAATATTTTAGGAAATTTTCACATAAAATGTTAAAATTTGCTGGAATTACATCTCAAAGTTTTTAAATAAGAATTTGGGGTAGAGGTGAGAAATATAATATTATTTGAAAGTTTTGGAATAAATCTGTCTTCCTGATTTATATTTTGGGATCAACTTTTAGGATAAATAAATAATTCTGTCTCTTGGGTCTTTCTGGAGCCACATGTCTTTGCATGAGGCTCTGGGAGCGACTCCTTAATTAGTTAAAACGTTGAAGCTGCTTGCTGCCTGCACACAGGCATTCATCTGACACCCAGTGAGTGGCATTCTGTGCTAAGTTTATTTTTCAGATGTATTCATATTCGGCAGTGCAAAGATGGATAGAATATATTTCTTGCTGACTTAGGCCACACAGTCGGTAGATGAAGCAGACAAATAAACAATGATCTATGTTCTATAATAAAATTCCTTATAACATACCAAGGAACTCAGAATAGAGCAGTGCCTTTCAAACTTCTTTTAACTGTGACTCATATACAATTGAAACAGAAGCTTTATAAAGCAATGTTTGCATGCAATAACTGTCATTTTCTATTCTAGTCTATTGTGTTTTATCCATAATTTTTAAAATTCACGCTATTAATCACACATTGATTTAATGGCCCTATAATAGATCACAATATATAGTTTGAAAGATCTGGGAATAGAGAATGTTAGGTTTTTGAACACTTCTGGGAAAAGGGCTAGAGAGGGTTCTGTAAAAAAAAAAAAAAAAGTAAATCTCTTCTTAAAGTAGTACATTTAATGATGTAAATGATTTATATTATAGAAAAGAAAGAAAAGCTTATTGGCTTTGAAGGGTGAGGCTGAAGTGGTAGGTGTGGTCAAAATATCAAAAGAAGCATTTTCTAAACCACACATTGCAAACTTAATCTTATAGATGACAGAGAGCCCTTAAAATGCCTTAAGCAAGAAAACACCACAATCATGTATCCACTTTATAGAGAACATTCTGGTAAAACTTACAGGACGGATTTTACTGAGATAAAACTGGAGTTAGACAGCTTAAGGACTATTTCAAGTATTTTTTGGAAGTAAACCAATCCTGTGATGTTGGAATACTAACAGTGACAAATTAGAAAGATATTTTGGAGACTTCCAACAATGACCAATTTGACCTGGGAGATGAAAGAAGTTAAGAAACGGAGGATGGTACCAGTGTTTGTCTTCGGGTCTGTGGATGGACTATGATGTCTTTCATGCAGATGGGGGACAAAGGAGACAGAGTAAATTGCTAGGTAGATACTAGATTCATTTTTTATATAACTTGTACTTATAATATTTAGGGGCCTGTAGGCAGAAAGGTCAGAGGTGAAATCAGGGACTTTGATTTCTGAAATTTTATTCTTCACTCTAGTAGTATTGGCTACTTATTTTATTCAAATAATATATATATATATTTTTTTTTTTTTGAGACAGAGTCTCACTTCGTCACCCTAGGTAAAATGCCGTGGCATCACATTTCACAGCAATCTCAAACTCTTTGGCTGAAGTGATTCTCTTGACTCAGCCTTCCAAGTAGCCAGGACTACAGGTACCCACCACAACGCCCAGCTATTTTTAGAGATGGGGGTCTCCCTTTTGCCCAGGCCAGTCTCGAACTTGTGAGCTCAAGCAATCCGCCCATCTCAGCTTCCCATAGTGCTGGGATTACAGGCGTGAGCCACCTCACCCTGCCTCAAATAATATTCTAATGTTCAGAAAAAAAAACTCCACAAATAAAATTTATTTTCTAATACATATCATAATACATATAATAGGTATTATAGTATATATTATATCTTATATAATAAACAAAGTATAATGCATATTTCATAATATGATTTCCATAATATGAGCATATCATAACTTATTTTAAAAGTTCTCTAATTTTCCACCTTCATTCCAAGGTTTTTGCTCTCACACATGAAGTTATGTTGAGCATATTCAAGCCAGATGCTTTTTACACCTGATTGTTTTGTTAGGGTAGATTCTTAAGGATTGGAGTCTTAAGTTAGGAGGAAAAATGTACTAAAAGCTCCTGATGTTTATCAGTGAATGATTGTTCAGAAATGTTGGGATAGTGTTTACCACTTACTCCAAGGTTATAGGATATCCCATCCTATCATGTCTCAGCCAGTAATAGGTATCCCCTGAAACAGTCCAGTGAGAAATGTGTTTAATCACACGTCTTTTACTAGTAGAGGGATTCATGTTTTGTATTAATTATTTTTTCAAATATTTGTTAGACAATTATACTTCCGTGAATTATCTATTATGTGCTTTGCCGATGTTTTTCCATTTGTATCTTATTGTTCATTACATTGAATTTTATATATGCTTATTGTATATTATATAGCATTTGTTTCTTCTCTCTGTGCATGTGTGTTCATCGGTTAGTTCTAATTTAATATCAAATACATTAAGGGTATTACTTTGGTCTACAAAACGTCATACATTTTCCACTTTTTTTGGTAGCCTTTTATTGTCATTTCTATCATTTTTAAAAATTCTGATCCTTTATTTTTATGAGGGAAAAATCTGTTTCTTTATGATTCCTTCTGATAATTTTATACTTAGAAAGTATATTTTAACCGTTATGTTATTTCCCTAAAGTCACCTCTCCTTGCTTTCCCAGGTTCTCCCTGTCTCACATGGCAGTTGTAATTGTGCAGGTGTAGTCCTTCACTCCGAGTTCTTCCCGGTGTCTGACATAACATTTCAGAGCTCATCGTGCAGTCTGCCCAAATCCTGCTCTGCTGTGACTCAGTCTCCTGCCTTTAATACATTCACCACAGAAATTTTCATCCTGGTGAATGTTTCTCTTGGTTTTTCTTCAGCTAGAACAGCACCAGCTCATTCGCGTGTAATATCTAAGCAATTCCTGTCTCTTTGAACTTCCTATAGCAATTATTTTTCTGAGTACTAAAAATATCCTCATCACTTGTTACTTAAAAATTTACATTATTGTTTTTAATTTCAAAATATTAAGGGGGTACAAAAGTTTTGATTACATGAGTTACTTCATAATGCTGAGCCAAGACTGTAAGTGTGCCCAGCACACAGATAGTATCCACTGGACTCACTAAGGAGGTTTTTGCACACTCCTCTGCCCCATTTGATTTTCACTGACTTTTACTTCTCTCTGTGCATGTGTGTTCATCGGTTAGTTCCAATTTAATACCAACTACATATGGTGGTTTTTTTCCATTATTTAGACACTTCACTTAGGATAATAGTGTTGACTCCATACAAATTGTTGCAAAAGACGTTAATGTGCCTTTTGGCGGCTGAGTAGTACTCCAAGGATTATATATATCACATTTTGTTAATTCACTCATGAATTGATGGGCACTTGGGCTGATTCCACGAATTGAAATAGCGAATTGTGCTGCAGTAAACATTTAAGAGCAGGTGTCTTTTTAATGAAATGACTTCTCTTCCTTGGAGTAGATGTTTGGTAGTGAGATTGCTGGACTGAATGGTAGGTCTATGTTTTGTCATTTAGGAAATCTCCGTATTGTTTTCCATACACGTACTAAGTTTCAGTCCTACCAACAGTGGATAAGCATTCCTTTCTCTTGCATTCATACCAGTATTTATTGTTTTGGACTTATTAAGAAAAGCCATTCTAACAGGGGTACAGTGATATCTCACTCTGGTTTTATCTTTCATTTTCCTGATGATTAGTGACATTGAGCGTTTTCTCAATGTTTATTGGCCATTTGGCTGTCTTCTTATGAGAAGCTTTATTTATTCATGTCTTTTCCCTACTTTTTAATGGGGTTGTTTGTTTTTTCCTTGGGATTTGCTGGAGTACTTTGTAGATTTTGCTTTTAGCTTTTTATCAGATGTATTGTTTGCAAATATTTTTCTCTTATACTATAGGTTGTCTATTTGCCCTGTTGATTATTTCCTTAGTTGTGTAGAAGCATTTTAATTTAATCAAATTCTATTTATTTATTTTTGTTGTTGCTGAAATTGCACTGGGGTCTTAGTCATACATTCTTTGCCTATGGTTATCTAGAATTCCCATGGTTTCATGCCTTACATTTAAGTCTTTTATTCATCTTGAAGTAGCTCTTGTGAGTGGTAATAAATATAGATCCTGTTCCATTCATTTACATGTGGCTATCAGATTTCCCCAGCACCATTTATTGAACAAAGCTTCTTTCTCCCAGTTTATATTGTTTGTTTTGTCAAAGATCAGTTTGTTGTATGTGAATTGTTCTGTATCTGGGTTCTCTGTTCCATTCCATTGGTCTATGTCTCTATTTTTCTGCCAATACCATGCTATTTTGGTTATTATAGCCATGTAGAGTTTGAAGTCTGGTAATGTGATTCCTCCAGATTTGTTCTTTTCACTTAAGATTGCTTTAGCTATTGATTTACATATGTTGAACCATCCTTGCCTACTGGCATGAAGGGTCACTTGGTTATGGTGGATTATTATTTTTGATGTGATGTAGAATTTGGTTTGGTAGTATTTTATTAAGGATTTTTGCATCTATATCCATAAGGAACATTAGTTTGTAGATTTGTATTTGTTTGTTTATTCTGAGCATGTGTGTGTGTGTGTATGTGTGTGCCCGCCCTTGCCTGGCTTTGTTATTAAGGTAATACTAGCTCCATAGAATGAGCTGGGGAGTATTCTCTCTTTTTTGATGTTATGAAATAATTTTTGTAGTATTTGTACCAGTTCTTCTTTATAGGCCTGGTGAAAATCAGCTTTGAATCCATCTAGTCTGGGGCTTTATTTTTTGTTGTTGTTGTTGGAAGATTTTTTTATTGCTGCGTCAGTCTTGCTGCTTTATATTGGTGTGCTCTGGGGTTGTATTTCTTCCCGATTGAGTCTTGGGAAATTGTGCGTTTCCAGGAACTGGTGCATTTCCTCTACATTTTCTTATTTATGTGTATAGAGATTTTCATAGTATTTACAGATGATATTTTGTATTTATGCAATATCAATTGTGGTATCTCCTTTTTTCATTTCTGATTGAGCTTATTTGAGGCTTTTTCTTCTTTTCCTGGTTAATCTAGCCAGAGGACCATCAGTTTTGTTTATCTTTTCAAAGAACCAACTATTTATTTTGCTGATCCTTTGTATTCCTTTTTTGTTTTACATTTCATTCAGTTTTGCTCTGATGCTCTGACCTTAGTTATTTCTTTTTTTCTGCTTCAATTCGTGTTTGGTTCACTCTTCACTTCATGCTTGGTTTGCTTTCTTTTCTAGTTTCTTAAGATATGACATTAGATTATTAATTTGTGCTTATAATAATATTTAAAAATCTTTTTAAATTCTATGAATTTATGGAGAATATTTTAAATTATCTGTACTTATAAGTAGAAACTGCATGGTTAACTTGTTAAAGTTCTCAACAGTGACCTGACACTTGGCGCACAGGGGAACTAGGACCTAATAAAATTATGCTGAAGGATTGATCCATATGACCTCCATAATCATCAGAAATGTCTGGCACTTAGAAGCAACAGTTCACACCAACTTCATTTGGAAGTGAGGTGGGAATTCTGACACGACTTGATAAGGTCCTTTGTGTGAATTCTTTTTTCCCTAAATTTATCCCAACAATAATTCAAATCTGTAGCAACCTCTGAAATCACATTCATGAGTGAGTGATCTCGAGTGTGATGGCAGCATTTCATCTGTCACTACATTCCACTCAAGACTATTCTTTGCAATGTGGAGGCAGAGTCCATGGACTTCCCCAGGGTAGTTAAAAGTTACAGAAAATCCATGACAAGAATGAAGGCCCTAAAAACTTTTGCCGTTGACACTGAGGACATGTGTAGGGAGTGAGGGTCGTGGATAACAGGTGAGTTAACGTTTCAGGATGCAGTACTTATACCTATTTTTAAGTAACCCAATTATTGTCCATATTTGTATGTGTGTTTCAAAAATTGACTTTGTTTTATTTGGAAATTTCATTTGGAAAATTGTCTCACAGAAATGCAAGACAGTTATAAATAAAACTAAAAGTACATGTTTGGATAATCTACTCTGACAATAGAGTAGATGCATTGCATTCATATTTGATTAAAACCTTTCTCAAGCTCAAGGAAAAAAGTCCACATTTTTGTACTATACACAAGCAAAAATATTAAGGAGAGATATAGGCAAGCATTTACAATAACACAAACAACTAATTTAATGAATGAGTTCTCCAAATAATTAGTCTGTGGATCAGCCCTCTCATAATGATGAAATGCACTACTAAGAGAAGCTCAGATGCCTTCTAAGATGATAAATAACGTGTATAGCAAAGGAAAGTTAAATGTCAATGATTCCGAACCATTGCTTAAATTTTCCTGAAAAAAGCAAATGTAGAGGCTAAATGAAAATGCTCTTGGCTGGGTACTCTAGCTTCTCATCCCAGGGGGAGTGACTGTGTTGTCTGAAGAATCTGGCAAGTGTTTGTTTTGAAATGATACACTTTTAGAGAAGCTAGTTCACTGTCAGCTTCCAATGAAGATCTCATTCCAGGAAAACAGTCCCATGGTTTAAAAATACCAAGAGGATGATGTGACTCTATATAATCTACTAGTAGTAGTATTTTTCAGGGATATAAATTCCAACTCAGACAGTTGAGTATAAACTCTAACTTAGTTACTCACCAAATGAGTTCATATATTTATTTTTCAGTAATTCCCATCATTTATAAGGTGTTTTTTAATATTTAAATATTGTTGCTCAGTGCTTGGTTTACGGTTTTCCACTTTTCAAATTATACATTCACATATTACATATTACCACTGATAGTTTTAATAGCTGTTGTAATGTAGCAAAGAACATTTATTTGGCATATACTATGTGCCAGGAGCCGTACTAAGCATAACACCCAGATACTGAAGATATGTATGCACATATATGTGTGTCTACATATATCTATGTATATATGTGCGTAGACATATGTAGATTCTTATTTAGTCCTCACCATAAATGTTTAGGTTGTTTCTAGGTGCCTGAGATATGGTCAAGACTCTGTATTAGCTAATATTAATAATGCTATTTGCCCAGTTCACAGATGAGAAAGCAGCCTGCGGGAACTTGAGTAGCTTTACCAGGTGGCAGACAGTGTACCGATCTAAGTCTTTCTGCATCCCTGTTTGAAACCATCTCCCATTAGACAGTGGACTCAACAGTGACTGGGTTTTTAGGGTATTTTCCATGTTCACAAGACCTGTATTCAATTACAGTACTAAGATCTTAACAGAAACATACCTTTCATATTTGCCCTTAAAATGATTTTAAATGTAGACCCCATGATGGAAAGTCATTAGGGAATTTTGATAATCTTCATATTAGTTTTTCAATCAGTGAATGATGTTTTTTCTTGAGTAATATTTCCCTAGTCATTTATTTCCATGTCTCTTCTGTTGGTCCAATAAGTTTTTAGTGAACATAATGGGTTTTGAAAGAAAAGGAATGATTTATTAATTAATCAAGCTAATTAGCTTGAAGAGCCTGATTTTCAAACCCCAAAGTGTATACATTATTTCTGGAAATAATATGTTGGGAGATGGTGGTTAAGATGGTTTAATCAGAGGGAAGGGCAGCTGAAAAATACTTAGTAGGAGAAACAATGCTTGGTTTTAGAAATTAGGGAAGGGGATTGTTGGCAATTAAATTATTGGTGCCCTATTTTGTATCCCATGTACAATTTCTGATAGATCATGCATGCACATACTTTTTTCACATTCTAAAACATGTACTATGTGTTTTAAGCTACACTTCCCCACAAGCTCAATTTCTAGTTTAGTAGTATCACAGATAGCATGTGGGAAGTAGCTCGAATTTTTGATGCCATAAAAATTAGCCAGTGAACAACCAGTAGTTTAACTCCCATTTGAACAAGAAGATAAAGGAGAAAAAGAGGAACCTAGGTATGTGCTGTCTTATTTCGCCAGTAGCGAATCATATCAAATTCAGCTGAAAATATCTTTCTCATATTTTCTTAATAGCTCTTTCAATGGAAATCGAAATAGAGAAGGAAGAGTCTTCAACTGCAAGATCTATTGATTATATTCTTTTCTCCTTGTCTAATATATTAAGCAAGGGTTTGGTGCTTTGCAGCAGACGAGGCAACCTGCTTTCTATAGTAACACCCGGCAAAGGTGTGCAAAGACATCATGACCATCAGGACAAAAGATGAATGAAGCTGTGGGAAGGGAGGGAGGACGCTTAATATAGGAGACTAACAGGGGTCTGATGATGATGAGAAGGGTGTGTCCTTCTGCCTTGCTATGTGTTTGGACGTAAATGCCACCACCTGCAGCGGGGCACTGCCTTCCCTTAGAATCCTTTCAGTGTATAAAAGCCCAAGCTATTTAGCATTTTGTTTTTCTTTCTATCTTCCTTCCTTCCTCCCAGCTTTATTGATATATGATTGAGAAATAAAAATTGTAGGTATTTAAGATGTACAACATAATATTTTAATATACATTTAAGGCTATAATGTATACATCTAATATACATTGAGCCTTATTCTTTGAGCCTGATTGCAAAACTTACCTCTCTCAAACATTCTTTAGTAATAAATGAGATCCCAACAGGTTAAACCCAAAAAACCCTTCTTTGCATTGCATTTTGCTTTCCATGTGAAAATAGCATACATTTGTAAAAATTCAACAAACACCTAGTTGTGGTTTTTGTTTTTCTTTAGAAACAGAGTCTCACTTTATCACCTTGGGGTTGAGTGCTCTGGCATTGTCATAGCTCACAGAAACCTCAAAATCTTGGGCTCAAGTGATCCTCTTGACTCAGCATCCTGAATAGCTGGGACTACAGGTGCCTGCCATAATGCACAACTAGCTTTCCTATTTTTAGTAGAGACAGGGTCTTGTTCTTGTTCAGGTTGGTCTTGAATGCCTGAGCTCAAGCAATCCACCCACCTTGGCCTCCCATAGGGCTAGTATTACAAGCATGAGCAAATAACTAGTTTTTTTAAAGTAAAAATTAAATGTTTTCATTTGATCCCCAACACCAATCATGCATGACTGCCCCCAACTGATCCTTGGTAACCCTGGATGGTATTTTCCAGGGAGCATGTCTGTGGGTCACCATGAAGTACACCCTCATGGGCACACGCAGCACAGTGTGACCTGGGTGAGAGGTTTTCCCTGTGGGGAGCAAGGTTTACCTGCATTGCACCTCCCTGAACTGCTGGGCGTAGAATATTAGCATCTGTGTACTAAGTGAGGACCTATTTCTTTTAGGCATTTATCCTTTCTTTGTGTTAGGAATATTTCAGTTGCCATCAAATAATATTCAGCTGATGATATTGAGAATTTTTTCATATACATGCTGATCATTTATGTATCTTATTTTGAGAAATGTCAGTTCAGGTCCTTTTCCCATTCAAAAATCAGATGATTTGGTTATTTCCTATTGAGTCAGTAGAGCTCCTTGTATATTCTAGTAATCAATCTAAGGGGGAGTTTTGGAAATCTGTTAGTTTTGCCACAAATTTGCTTTGTGACTTTGGGTAGGACATGTGGCATCCCTATTTTTTTCTGCTAATTGAGGCATCTGGTGAAGACAAATTTTCATGTGTTTAATAGAAGAGGTAAAATGGAATTTCTAAAGTCTCTTTTAACTCTAAAATTTTTTCTTTTCTTTTCTTTCTTCCTGTTTCTTTCTTTCTTTTTTTTTTTTTTATAAAAGAGTCTTACTCTGTTGCCCCAGCTAGAGGGCAATAGTGCAGTGGCATCATCATTGCTCACAGCAACCCCAAACTCCTAGGCTTAAGTGATCCTCCTGCCTCAGCCCCCCAAGTAGCTGTGACTATTGCACCACTATGCCCAGCTAATATTTTGTGTTTTTAGTAGAGACAGAGATAGCTCAGGCTGATCTTGAACTTCTGAGCTCAAACAATTTGATCTTCCTGCCTCAGCCTCTCAGAGTGCTATGATTATAGGCGTGAGCCACTAAACCTCACCTATTATGTCAGTTTTTTTTTAAACAGAGAAACTGAGACTTATTTTCCAGTATACCCTGTCATAGCACAGGGCAAAAAGATTTGGGTACAGGATGTTTCTCTCCTAAAGCTTTTATCCTTCTCCCCCTAATGGTCCAAAACAGAAAACATAAGCAGCAAAATATAATAGCAACATTCTTCTCTCTACGAGGCTCCTCTGCCAGATCTCAAGTTTCTGGGTCCCCAGCAGACATTCCTTCCATGAATTTATTTCGTTTCTTTCTCCATTTCTCAGGAGTAGAACAGTGAGTGCATAGTGCTCTGGAGATAGGCGGATTGATTTCCAAAAGTTCTACCTGCTGGGAGACACCCCCTACCTCCTCACACTGCTTCCCTCAATCCTCTGCTGAGCGCGCCAGGGAGGGCACAGGAGGGACAGCTCCTCAATGGAGCCCCAGGCTCCCCTTGAGCCTGGCAGGGCTGGCTCTGTCCACAGGCGCTCAACTTGGCAGTGATCATTGGATATTCTTTTCCCTAAAAAGTTTAAGATATAGAAGTCTGCCTAGTTTACTTTAAATTTGTGGGTAAGATTTCATGCTGGGATCATTTGCTCTGGCTGATGAGTAGAATGGTTTCTATCTTTGGTGCTACCGTGCACTCTGCAGAGAACCAGTTTGGCATCTGCTTCTAATCACAGGCAGTGGGAGTGCCTGGGGCTCCGTGAGACTTTCCTATCAAGATGAAGGAAAGAGAAGAAAAGCAGCATCCTAAGTCCTGCGCAACTGCTTAGTATTGTGTGGCCTCTTGCCAAATTAAGAAAATTTTAGTTGTTCCTCCTATTCTTTTTTTTTTTTTCCTGAATTACTGAAGTCAAGAATTGTCAGTTATGTTTCTGATGATACTTCCCTGAGCATGGGGCTGTCTCTCACACTTGGCAAATACGCACTATCTTAGCATTTAGGATCTATATAGCCTATTTTGTGGGAGTCTGTCTTCTCCTTTACTATCTGCTATCTTCTTGCCTGGAACATTGTATGAGAGCAGAACAACTTCACCCAGAGCGTGCATGTATGTATATGTAATATCATAATCACCTTTATGATTCTGTGTGCATATATGTGTAATTTAATTCTCAAACCAGTATTATAAAGTATTATTATTTGCATTCTGCAGGTAAGGGAACAGAAGCTTGGGCTATTAACAGAAACGTACCAATCCGTAGTGGTGTGTGGAAGGTGAAGTCAACTTGGAACCTGTAATCTTGATTTCTTCCCCTAGAATTATTCTTCTCTGCTATGCAGCTAAACAGCAATTAGATCAGCCCTCAAATGTTGTTTCATTGTTATGGATTTCAGACAGTGTTTTTTAATTTATTTTTTAAAGCCAAAAAGCACACAGATAGAAAGGAAAGACACATCCAGACCTATTTTTCTCCAACTTCTGATTTTGCATCTGAAATATAAAGGTTAAATACGTCCAAATAAGTTGTTTGGCCAGAGAGGCAGGTGATGTTAGCATGAGAATAAGGGACTCAGAACGGAAATTCAGATTTGCTTTTCCTTCTGAGATGAAGACAGGCTATCAGGGCCTGCAGCTTGCTTTGACAACTGGTTGTCTGTGAATGTTATTATCTTGCCATATTCAGAGTGACTCATAAATTCAAATACTGCCCCAGTTTGAGGTACTGGAGGGAATCAGACAATGTGTGTTATTTGCTAGAGATGCTGGTCAAACTTTAACAAGTGCCATAGTGCAAATAAGTACAATAATATAATCAAGAACTTTACTGTCTGGGCATAGCACTAGGTCTACTGGGGGAAGGGTGACTGGAAGTGTACTTTATCTGCTTGTACCACCATACGGTCATGCTCTTTTTCAACACATCTTTGGAAAGTGTCTTACAGATGCATGGCTGGGGAAGTGTCAGGAACTGCTCCACTGGGACAGCTAATGTCAGACGCAAATCTGTGTATCAGCTTAAATGTTGCCAACACGGTGCTATGTGTCAACTATTCAGCTCCCCAAACTCTTGGCATAAACACCACTGAGTCAGAATCAAATCTGCTTTACGAAGCATGCAGATTGCTTGCCTGTTAGAGCACACATGCTCATTCAGTTTGGTGTGAAAAGAACCCACTTGGTCTATTAATCATGCTTCAGAATCAGCTCTAGGTAAGTGACTGGTAGAAGATGAATAGATGGCTAATAGAGTTAAGTATAGTATTTGTACTGGGGTTCTTGATGTGCAATTTAGTAAGATGAAATATGGTATTGTTCAGCCTAATAACAGATACTTTTCTATTTGAGACATAAGGGTGGCAATTGCATAAATCACTGTTTTTATTCAATAAAAGAAAAAAGGGCAACTCAACTGATTAGCAAGCTTGGATGCTACTTTGTTTCATGCTAATGCTATTAATGGAATCCTGCACATAAACTGTAATTGTAACTTTATAGTCAACTCTTCTAATGACATAAGTGAGAAAGGGTGGTATATGTGTAAACCCAATTCATGTTTACGTTGTACACAATGCAAATTGATGGGAGAAGAGATGCTTAGTTCTGATGGGCAGTGAGTCCTAGTTATTGTACCGTCATTTCTCATTAACATCAGGTTTTGGGAATCTGTGTATAAGGGGACAGTTGCTGTAATACTGCTGCTGCTAATGCCTCTGTGACCCCACACTGCACTTGCTGATGGTATATTATTTACTTTGGTGCATGCCATTTACTCGAATAACATCATGATGCTCATTTTGGTTTATAGAAATAGAGAAAGGCTAAGAAAATAAAATTATAAGATGGAGAGACCATATAATTGACTTTCATCTTCCAGTTTTGCATGATGAGAATCAAACTGTGCAATCCCAACAGACCTCTGCTCCAGCATGAAGATCTAGGAGTATAGCAGCATCTCCCTTTCAAATCTCCTGCCAGTCTTCTGCAGTTGTTATAATTTTCTTTGCGATGGAAACTGCAACTTTTCATTCATTTTCTCTTAGAAGTGATAAAATTAGTCTTCCACCCTATGTTTTTTCCTCTTTTTCTCCTTAGAATGCCCATCAATGCTTTGCTGTGAAATGGGATATGTTGTAGGTGCTGACCGCAGGTCTAGTCCCCACTATCTGTCTGATCATTGTTGAGTCATTTTCATTTCAAAACCTCAAAATCCTTAATTATAAATGAAGGGATGACTTGGCCATTCATAACAAAGGCTTACTACATGAATAGTTCTTAACCTGGATCATATGGAATCATGGAAAGCAGAGGGAATGATGCAGATGTAAGTTGAAAAAGCATCTCAAATGGTTCTAAAATGTATTTACTCATCATTAAATAACTAGTGGTTCTCAAAGTGTGCAGCCACCAGACAACTTATTAAAATGCAAATTCATGAATCATAATCTTTAAAAGTGGGGGCTAGAAATCCATTTTTTAACCTTTGTGTTGTTAATTTTCATGCACAATAAAATTGGAGGACCACCAGCGCATATGTGGACCTGAGAGGGTGTTCTCTGACTACTTGTGTCAGCATCAGCAGGATCTTGTTACTAATGCAAACCGACAGGCCCAAACTAAGTCGTACTAAATAAGACGCCTGGGCCTGGGGATCCATGTTTCAACAAAGCCCACAGGCAATTCTAAAAAATGTTAAAGTTTAGAGTACAAATATAATCTAGAACCACTGTTCTACAAAAGCAGTTCTCGAAACCGAGTACACATTAAAATCACCTAGCAGAGTTTTAAAAAATACCAATGGTTATAATTGGGTTGAATTAATGTACACAGCTATGATTTAATTTAAAAAAATACCGGGTGGCGCCTGTGGCTCAAAGGAGTAGGGCACTGGCCCCCTATGCCAGAGATAGCAGGTTCAAACCCAGTCCGGCCAAAAACTGCAAAAAAAAAAAAAAATACTAATGGCTGTGCCCATACCATAAACCAATTACCTAGTTTCTAACATGAAGCTAGGGTTAAAAATTAGTAAACTAAAGTATGTTTAAGATCTCTTTAAGATTTAGTTCCATGATTTTCACAGACTTGTGTTGTATTTTTCAGCTATCAGTACTCAGCATACTTCTCAATCCACACTGTTAGCTTCCATGCCACGTAGCTCCCAGTGGCTAAGAAGCTCATGGTAGACATCTAATAAATCTTCACTGGGTCAATTAGCACTTCTAGAAGGCTCTCAGCTAAAAACAGCAGATGCTTCCTGAGAAGCTCATCTCTAAGTATCCTCATCTTTCTGTTGCTATGTTGAATGACACTAACTTTCAGGTTTCCACTTACTTGGATGTTGTTTACAAAAGATTTGAGATTCTTCTCCTTTTTACTTCCAATATTTTAAAGGCACATTCTCTGGGCAACAAGTTTTGGAGAAAAGACCCTTAGGAATTGTTCCCTGCAGCTTCCCAGGGCCTCATCCTAGTGATAAGCACCTGTGCTAGGCTCATTCAAATTGATACTGTTCCCCAGTGGACTCTGGTTTTCAAGGAATCCCTAAAAGCTCTGATAATACTTGCCTGTAACCTAAGATTTGGGCTGGAGCCAATGATATCAGAGGACAGCTAAAATGAACTGTTGCAAGTGAAGTTTTGTCTGAAAAATAGTTCATGCAAAACTTTGAGAGCAGCAGGGATGTCTGACAAATTGGCAAATCTGAGAAAGAGGCTCAGGAGGTAGGGAGGTAGGGTCCTCCCTACCAAGTCCCAGCCAGATAGCCTGCAGGTAAGTCATCAGATTATAAAATAAAAAGAGCATTGGAGAGGGGAAAACAGTACCTTATAACATCTTTCAATGGTATTGGCCAAAGATGCTGACACAGCTAAATAGACAACAATCCTTTGTGGTTTTTTTGTTGTTGTCAACCCAAGCTTTCAGAGGACTAACACTATAATTAGCGGTAGGCAGGTTTGGTGGCCCATAGTAAAATATAGATCCAAACAAATTATTTCAATGTTAGGTTAAAGTCTACGATTGGCTAGGAAAGAGAGCATTTATAGTGTCTGAAGACAATAATACCATTTTCCACCCAGCAATTATTGTCACAAAGCCAAGCCATTCAAATAGGAAGGGAGAAAGGACCAAAACTTTGCCTGCAGCGGTTCTGGGTTTGTAGTTTTGGTTTGTGTGGCTTCATGGCCTGTGAGCTTTTGCAGCTGTCATTAAAGAGATGAAGAAACCTTTATGCTGCCTTGGGGCTGATAACATGAGTCCCAGGGGTGGGAAACCTGCCATCTCAAGGTGACATGTAGCCCTCCAGTTCTTTGAGTAAAACTCCTTAACTGTATCCAAATTTTACAGAAGAAATCCTTTTAATAAAGGAATTTGTTCTGGAACATTTGGAGCCATTCAAAAGGCCCCACTCAAGTATCCAGAAGGCTACGTGTGGCCCTGAGCCACGAGTTTCCCAGATTTCTTCAGGAAAACCAAAGATGCTCAGGCCAGTAATGCAATCAGCGGACTATTCCCAAGTTCAGGTAACCCAGTGACAAGGGCACAGGTTCTCTGTGCATTACCAAACAGATACCGAGACCAGTTGAAAAGCCAAACCAAGCCTTCACAGAGTTCTCTTCCCAGGACTCTAGGTCCAGCCCACTTTGAGCCCCACGTCCTGGCTTCTTATTCTGGAAAATCAGGACCAAAGTTAGTTTTTCATATACGGGGCATCACAGTTTTTATGGGTCACAGCTCCTGAACTCACAAAAGCCTCTCATGTCTATCATCTATACTGACTCCTACAAGGGCATCTACGATTCTAATACAACTTATTCACATTCCAGAGCTCTTTGATATCTCATAGAATAGATAATATTTCAAAACATTTCCACAGATTTACTTAATCCAGAATATGCTTCTAAGGGGGTAATGTTAAGGTATATACAGAGTTCCACTCAAGTCCTGAAAATGAGGAAGGTAGGTTTTAGTGTATTCTAAAGAAGGAAAAGGGTGCTCTTCTGTTGGTCCAGGAACTGGATTATCTTACCGGTGCTGAGGGTATATGATTCCAGAAAAACTTTGAACCTTTTCTGGAGTACCCTGTGTATTTACTTTTAAAGCAGAAAAAAAAAAAAATGAAAGCGTCATAGTCTGTGGATTATCTGATTTAGGTGTGTTTATCCGTTTGGGCTACTAACGTGCTGTCCACTGATGAATAAACTTCAGGAATAACAAAAGCAACTTTAGAAAACCTTATGCAACCCCTAAAAAGACATAAACCCCCAGCATTAGAAGAAGCTAAGTATTCTGGCAAATTAGGAAAAAATTCGACAATCCGAGCTTTTCCTCAATTTTCCTGGTGGTCAGATTTCCCACAGTATGCTTATTCTCAGCTTTAGGATCTGCCAGCTTGTTCCTCCAAACCTCATTTGTGACTTTTTTATAGGGGAAAACTAGAGGTTAATAATTAAGAAATGATTATTAGTTCCTGAATGTGGCCCTGTGATTTAGTCCTAAGGTAGCCTCAGCATCCCCTTCCCTTGTTATAAAAAGGCGCCATGGTTCAATATTAATTCTTGGAGCTTTTACAACTCCCATTGGGATTAATATTTAATCAACGGAGCAGTTACCTTTTTATTTCATTATAGAAAAGTTTCAATAAAATAGAATGCTGCGTTATATTGTAATGAATTACTAACACTGGCAAATTTTCATTTAAAATCAATAAGTCGAACCAAGCAGTTGTTTCCTGACTGATAGGTCATCTCGATTTAATGAACAGTAACTAAAAACATGCTCATCAAATGCTGGGAATGGAGAAGGGGGGCACAGCAAAAGACTAATTATTGTCACTCTAGGTGGTATGATGCACAAAGAGAGGACCAGTTCTCATTTTTTCCTTCACCATTGCCCAGAACAACACCACGCACAGGGCAGGTACTCAGTAAATGCTTACCAGATCAAATAAAATAATAAATACATTGTTGTGTGTAGAATATTTTTATATCTGATAGAATGAAAGATCACTGCACTTTGCTAATTGTGGGAACTTCTCCATGAAAGGAGATGATTACATGGCATTGTGTACATGCATTCTTTTTCTTTTATAAGTGCTCATAGTAGTGATTCTCAAACTTGCACTTGCAGCGGAATTACATGGGGAGCTTGTAAAACAGATTTCTGGGCCCCACATCTGAAGTTTCTGATTCAGTGTTTGAAGGAGGGTCCCAAAATGTGTATTTCTAAGTTCTTGTGGGATCTGATGCTGCACTTTGAACACCTCACTGAGCATCTGTGACTTATGCCATCTCTCCGCTCGGCCTTTGTGGCAGTGTTAATTTACTCACATACTGGCAACCTCTTCCCGAGAGCAGGTCCTCACACACAGAAGCACCCGGGGGACATTCGCTGATGACATAAGGAATGTGAATCTATCATGCTGAGTCTCTCACTGGGTTTAGCTCGTGGGAACCTTCAGCTGTGAGGGGCAGCATATCAGCCTGGCTGTTGGACTTTTCTTTTTCCTGTTTACTTCATGTGATAAATTGTCATTAGAGTTCTACCCTAGATGCAAATTAATTTCCTTGGGGCTCTAACTATGGCCGTTACTGAAGCTGCTGAGTTGCTGTAGCTGTGTAGTTGAGTGTATGACTCTCTGGCCAATCCACGCAGAGTGGCTGTCATTAGAATAATAACGAGACCTGTTGCCATTAGGGTCTGCCAATGGTATCAAACCTGTCTCTCCACCTTTGAGTTTATATACTATGTTTGTTTCAATTAAACCTCCCCATCTGCATTTGTTTTCAGTTAATAAACTGTTAGTTCTAGATGGCTCTGGATACATCTGATTATGATGGACATGGAAAACTTATTCATTTCATGTAAAAATGAGGGGAAAATATTTTATTATGAAAGTAATTGCTGAAATAGCATGCCTGTTTGATTGGGGCATTGACCTGTTTGTTTCTGAGTAGTAGGGCTGGGCTGCAAGCCCTTATCAGTAGCTCCTCATCTGGGTTCCCTTCTGAGCGCTAGCACCGATTAGAAGGCAACTCTTCAACTTTGGGGGTAACTGCATTGGTAAGAGAAAAGGACAGAGTGAATTGATTCAGGGTGGCAGGTAGTGGATTTCATAACTTTAGCTCCGTTACCTTCATTCTCTTAGCAAAATTTGTACAGTTACATTGAATGAGCCTGATATTTTCATTTAGATGTTCTAGAGCTACCTGCACTTACTGATCTTTTTGTCCTTTTAAAATTTGATTTATTCTTCAAGGAAGAGTCATTTATCTGTGTGTGTTTTTTCTCCTGTCATGAGCTCTTAGGTCTTCCTACCTCGATCATTCCTTTGACCCTTCATTCCTTACTTCGTTGTGAGAACTTGCATATGTTACTTAACTTTTATGTGTATGAATTTTGTCTCCTCAATTAGCTTGCAAGCTTAGTCAATCATCTCTTCCTTATTACATGATTTTTCAGCATCTATTATGTACCAGTCACCAAAATTCATGCTGGAAGAATACAAACAAGCAGAATATATGATCTTAAATTCAGGCTTCTCAAGAATTTATGAGTTGGTAGTGGAGCCAAGCTGTGCACGTATAACATGCATACTATAAAACAGCCACTTCCATTCACAATAGTACATCAGGTAGGAGTGATATAGATTAGATCTATATAAATCTTTTTTTCCCATGGGCTTATTTATATACTGTTTTATAAACATAGGCATTGAGCACACATTTATTTTCCTTATATCTACCTACAGCAAGTCCCTTTCTGATTGAAACAGGCCATCTAATTCTGTTGGGAGAGTGGGAAGGGCAGACCCATCATTAGGAAGCCCAACATCATCTTCCCACTGTTGCCCCTGACTCTTCATTCAACCACATCCCTTTAGGATCCAGGGTTGCCGTTCTGCTCAGAAGTTCCTAAACATGGTGTTTTTTTGAGCGTCACATCTGGCTCTTCCTGTGTGTTGAATCTCTGCTTCATCCTCAAGGCCTACTTAAATGTCAAATTCACGGAGATGCCGTTGTAAACTTTTTGAAACAAGTATTTGATCTCACTTTTTGGTATTGTCATGATCACTTTGTAGGATTGCATTAAATAATAGCTTCCTTTCATTATAAAGCCATTGTTCGCTTATCTGTGATGCTCATTGGACACTAAGTTTCCCAAATGTCTTATTTTGATTAATATCTTTACAATTTTCTAAGTCAGTATGTCTAGCACAAAATTGAGTGACTGTATATTTTGTAGAATGAATGGATGAGCATCTAACTCAAAAGCAATAAACCAGTGAATATTTATTTGAAAAAGAAATAAAGGGATAATAAATAAATGCAATCATACAAAATACCATTCTATGCACTTTCTTTTGGTCACATTTTCATGTCGTGGTGGAAATATATTTGAAAGTAACATATCCCATCAATAGCAAGTCGAAGCTCAACCCAAATGTGTGAAATAAATTTCAAAGCCACATGTGCTGTTTTTGCTTTGGCACTTTTCAAACTGAATACAGAGCAGTGTGTCAATCCTGTTCCTGTTCAGAAGGGTAGCAAGAAATGTAAAAATACACAACTGCATTGTGCTAGACACACGATCTTGAAATCAGTAGTGGTGGCAGACGCTAGGATGAGGGTGTGACTTCTCTAGTGTGTTGACTTTTCCTAAGCAAAGCTCCTTAGAAAGTTATGTTTTATGGAATCACTCCAAAAATCACAGTGTTGCCTAAGTTTATTGGCGAAGTTAGATAATGCATGTAACTCAAAAGCAGATAAATGATGGTGGCTCTTGAAGCTCAGAAGAAAGGGTTACTATTTGGGACTGGAAAAATTCAAAAGAATGTCACCAATCAGATCCCTTTCTAAAGAGCAGAACTGATCACATGCATCTGGTGGTTGCTATCTGAAGTTAAATGGTGTAGAACGTGGCCAAATAAAACTACCCCACGTCTCCATCTTTAGTGAACATCCACACTGCCTAACTAGTTGCATCTTGACTTGGAGCTCCTTGGTTTTACAGCCCCTGAAGTAAGAAGGGAGCAAAATTTCCATTATGAATTCATACTTAATGACTCTGAACAAAGGTGACCTTTACCAAGTCTACTGGCAATGCAGACAAGCCATTGCAATGCCCTGAGAAGCCTGCACCCAGCTAGGACTTAAACATTTCTAGAAATTACTTACCTAATTGACTCAGTGTATAGGTTTCTTTAGGCCGGTGTTTTTCAATCTCTCTTATTTCACAGCACACTCAAATCTATAGTTAAACTTCCATGGCACACTTAAATTATGTTGGTCAAAAAAAAGAAAAAGAAGAGTGAAAAGAAAGAATATATTTGCTGTGCTTTAAATGTCTTTCAAAAATTATTTAATTACTGATCTTTAAACAATTTTCACAGCACACCTAAGGTCCTCTTACGGCACAAGAGTATGCCACACACTGGTTGGAAATCACTGCCCTAGAATAAAAATGGAGCAAAAGTCACATTATTACCATTAAATGACTGAAAAGTGGCCTTTTCCAAGTCTACTGGCAATGCAGACAAGCCTTTCCAGTGCTCCAAAGAGGTCCACACCACAAGCTGTGACTTAAACATTTCTTGAAATTACTTAATTAACTTAGTCTACAGGTGTCTTTTAGAGAAAGAGATCAGCAAAAATGCCCCCATACTCTGCATTTGCCTTTTTTAAATCCTTTAAAGATTTTTCCAGGTACATCCATTTGGACAGATCCAGCGAGGATAACTTGCTTCTCTAATTTTGAATGCTGCTCTAAGAGTGGCAGTGGTGAATTATGTCTTTTCTTTCAAGAGTAAGATTTACCAGGAAAAGAACAAGTTTTCTTTGATTAAAACTTCATTACATTCGATTTTAAAAAGGCTTAACAAAACTGGCCCATGCGGAATAGTTTTCATGAGGTCACATTTCTGACAGAGCCTTTCTGTCATAAATTCTTTTGCCTATTTAACTAACCTATTTGCCTATTTTGCAATTTTACATCTACAAAAATGTAAAATTATATTTTCAATTATTTTCCTGATCAATTATTTTTACATTTTGAGAATTAAATGCCCTTTTCTGGACGGAAATTGCAATTCATAACATTATTATAGGATATAAAATTTTACTTAAAACAGTTGCCTGCCTTTGGATAGTTGTGACAAGGAAGTTATTTGCCATGGGGTGTACGTAGAATTCAGCGCATATGGACATATGTGGTTGGATTTTACAGGGTGGCCATAAAGTTCATGGGCAATTTTAAAATAGATAACTATTTCATTTTATTTTATTTTTTTGTAGGCCCTAAATGTTAATTTCTTCTTCTAGATTAATTTATTATATTTTTAATATACCACTCATTAGAATAAATAAATTATTTTTATTGTTCGGGATTCATTGAGGGTGCAAAGAATTAGGTTACACTGATTCATTTATTAGGTAAAGTCCCTCTTATAATTGTATCCAGCTCTCAGGGGTTTGTCATACACCGTGACCCCCCCCCCCCATGAGGGAATGGAGAGAGAGTAGATCACTCTTTTAAATTGCATGTGAATTTTATGGCCACCCTGTACTTCGGAAAAAAAATTTTTTTTTTTAAACAGAGCCTCAAGCTGTCACCCTAGATAGAGCACTGTGGCATCACAGCTCACAGCAACCTCCAATTCCTGGGCTCAAGCAAGTCTCCTGCCTCTGCCTCACAAGTAGCTGGGACTACAGGCTCCCGCCACAACGCCCGGCCATTTTTTGGTTGCAGCCGTCGTTGTTTGGTGGGCCCGGGCTGGATTCGAACCCTCCAGCTCAGGTGTACGGGGGCTGGCACCTTAGCCCACTGAGCCACAGGCACTGAGCCCGGAAAAATTCTTTTAGAAGTTTTATTCTTTCATACTAAGTGAAAGGAACCAGCTGATATCCATGGTATAATGACAGAGTTAAAAATTTACTTTGGTGATATGGTAGCATGATAGCTCTCTCTGTGATTATTTGAAGTGGATTTGAAGCTACGCATCTGGTCTGGTTTGTTTTGAACTATCAGAATATTCCATTCTATAGGCAAGAGTACATTTGAGTAAGTGACGTGGAGATATGGGTCTCTATGGCCCATTTTCAACTCCCCAATGGCCACTATAATAATTCATTTTACCTATTGTATTTGTCTTTTAAATCTTCCTTGCTCTTGTCTCCATCCTTGAAGCACACCACCAAACTGTGACTGGTAATTTTCAAGGAATTATTTCACCTCGTCTCAAAGTTGGCTCCAGTCCCAAATTTTCCTACTAAAAGGTTTCTTTTCCCCTTCTGTCTTTTATAAAATAAGATGGTTTTTTTTTTCTTATTGCATTTTAAATTTTAAATTCTGTAACTAATGAGACTAATTTTCCTATCTCCTTTCTTTAACATTCCTTTTACACACTGTATTTATGGGCCAGAGTCATCATTAATTAGTTAATGTTTGCATAGAGTTTGCAAGAAAGAATTTAGAGATAATAGGAAGAGCAGAGAAAACTTGGGCTGCTGGTAGGAGGAGGAATACTAATGAATGTTAATCATGAGCGTTCAGATGGTGCCTTTTGTTTTCACAGTTGGTTGGAAGAAGCAATAATTAATTATCCTATAGGATTATTATTATTAAAACAGTATAGTCGGTGTCTAAGTGTGCGTGGAGGAAATGTAGAAGTTAGTTACTGAGCTGCAGCCTCAGCTGTTGCTGTCTGTGTTTTCTGGCCTGGTTTGTTTTGAACGATCAGAATATTCAGAAGGAAAGACAGGGATCTACACCAAGTGGAAGGATTTAGTGAAGGAAACACGCATAACTAATTATTCATATACATTACTTTGGACATTGCTCAAAATTGGGAATGTAACCCAGGTCAAAGAAAATGTTGACTAGTAGCCTGGGCATCAACAACCAGTTTCTAGAGAATGAGAACTGGGAAAAAATTTGAGGATGGAGAAAGTCATTTATCTATTTTCTTTTGATAGTTTCAGGTGAAGGCTTGGCTAATAGTAAAGTTTAGTATAGGCTTTCTAATAATTTTTAAGTATTATTTCTACAAATAAGCCTATAAAAATATTATGGCACTATCTGGCAGGTGGGCCAAATGTGGGTGACACATCATAGGTGTGTTTTTGCTTGTCCTTGCCTCCTCTGGCTGTGTCTCCCTCAGGGATCTGTGATTCTCTCTCCTTCTACCTGGTAGTCCCAAATCCTCTGCTGGCCCTTTTTTAAAATTTCAGATTAATGGAAGGATACAAACAACTAGGTTACAATATTTACATTTGTTAGATAGAGTCCCTCTTATAGCCATGTTCTACACCCAAAAGGTGTGCCATATACCTTTACATTGTGCCCGTTAAGTGGAAGCACACCCATCCCCTGCCCTCCTCTGCATCCCCTCAAGAAGAATTGAATTGTGTTTTTCTCTTATATGGACATATATTAGATTGTAACTGGCTTCCTGTTAGTATTGAGTGCATGGGATATTTGCTTTTCCATTCTTGTGATACTTTAATTGGAAGAATGTTTTTTAACTCTGTCCAGGTTAATACAAAAGATGTGAAGTCTCCATCTTTTTTAGTATTTCACATACTCTGAGCTTCCTTAGGGTCTAGAATTATATTCCAGACCCTGGTTGGCACCCTAGTTGTGTTATGATTCATAATTAGAAGATCTCTTAATCTCTCTCTTAAATAACTATTCTGAAAGACATGGCCAGCTGGAGCAAGAGTTAGAACCTGTCTCTTAAAAATAGCTGGACATTATGGCGGGCACCTGTAGTCCCAGCTACACTGAATGCTGAGACAAGAGGATTGCCAGAGTCCAAGATTTTGAGGTTGCTGTGAGTTATGACACCGCGGCACTCTATCCAGAGGGACAGTGAGACTCTGTCATCTCAAAAAAGAAAAAAAAAAAAAGACATGAGACACATGTTTGAGAGAAGTTGAGAAATGATTATATAATAGAAAAATGCTACTTGTTTTCCTGAATCATCTTGTTTGCTGCCCAGATTCTCTATATTGTTTTCTAGATGCTATGAAAGTCTGAGGTGGAAAAAATGAAAGAGAAAATTCCTCAGGAAAGACCAACTAACGAGGGGGAAGGAAGCAAAGCTTTTCTGTTACTTTTCCCCCAATGTTCAAAGCATAGCTCTTGCCTAAATAATGCATTTGCTGCTAATTCAACAGCGTATTTCACACTTGAGAAAAGCCTCCTCAGCAGCACTCGATACCAACCCAGTGCTCTTAAACGCGCTTCCTTTCATGTATATTTGATTACTGCATTGTTCACTGTGAGAGAACATTATCTGGGATTCTCCATGTCACTAGATGTTATGCTTAGCTTTAGTCCTGGACAAGCAAACATTGACCCTCCCTGTGATTTACACTGTATTTCAGGGCACCAAATGGTCATTTTCTGGAAGAACAAAAATATATTCCAACAGGGCAGGGCCTCTGGCCAGGTAGAAAGACTCTCTGGCTTTGAGGGCTACAAGGTGGGATCTTTGAAGACACATTGCGATGATATATGGACTTTTCGGGCAAAAATATGGTGTCAGTTCATTATTGCTCTAAACTCTAAAGACCTCATTTATCATGTACTAAGGAGGGAAATTTTGATGTTATAATGCAGAATTTTAATGAATTGGAAATATACAGACATCATGGGGAAACGCATCTTTCCATAGGTTGGGCTGATCCCGGTTTTATTAAGGAGAGTGGGTTAACACCAGGAAAGATATTCTCCTAGGATGGTGAGCATCTGACACTCAGCATGAACGAGAACAGGAGTGAAATGATGTATGTTGACTCCGTCCCTCCCTCCTGCTACAGAGTGAACACTTCTATAGCATTAAACAAGTTGAGATTACATTTGCATAACTCTGATATTGGTAAAGGAGGGAATCTTTTACATTTCATACAGAGAAAACTTGTGTTATTCTATTAGAGTACAGGTAGAGGAAGAAAAAATTCACCATTCCTAATCCACACATTGGTTAAAAAAAAAAAAAGGGTAGATTTCTACTTCACAGCCTGCATTCAAGAGTGGAGTTGCCCAAGTAGACCCACTCTGCCTCTAATAACATTGTCACTAACTTTGGACTCGGCTAGTGGACTTTATATTCTTACATAGTCCAGGACCCATCTACTCTCTCTGTGCCCTTCTGATTGAAGTTAAGTATTCAAAGAAGATATAAGTGCTAGTTGGACCTGTTTCTTTTTACTAACGCTCTTTTACAACTTGTGTCTTTGTAAACTTTATATGGGATCTTGTTAAATTAAATAAAAAAATTTTATAGTTTTGGAGGCGCCCTAGAGGTTCATTCCCCACAGTCCCTGAGAGCATTAATGGTAGTGACGTGGTGCAGAAATCAACATTGGTGGATTCACTGTGATAAAGGTCCATCTGAGCTAGTGATGATCATTTGTTCTTTGTTCAGTGAGCTCTTCCGTGAATCCAGGTGTCTGTATGCCAGGTTTGCTGTTTATTTTCAAATGGATATCTTCACTGGGGTTTACCCCGGCCTCTGAGGAATCCACATGTTGTTTTGTTTTGAGACTTCTTCTGCTGGATGGCTGAGATTGATTACCATGGTCTTTTCCAGAAATCATTTGCCATACTCTTTTCCTAGAGGAACCTTTGGTGGCATAATTGTGATTTCTATAGCTGAGTGTTGATTACTAGCAACTAATTACTTCAGATCCATTATTGCTGTCATCTAAATTCCCGGGAAGTGGTGATGAGTAATCCTGAGTCTAACCTGCAGTCAGTGGCGGTTATGGTCATATATCAAGAGAAATTGTATATCTTGTCTTTGAAAGAGAAGAACCTCTCTGAGGTACGTATTTGAATGTTTTACTAGAAACATTAAATAAAATATGGGAGAGATGTGGAGTAATATTAATCTGATACGAGATAAATATGTATCTGATAAATGTGCATCAAAAGGGATCTTTGTCTTCAATCAAAATAAATCAACTAACCTGGTCACGAGCCTGTTACTGCCACGAAGTTGGTGTTCTGAGTACTCTAGATATTCATGCCCTTATTTGTAAGGCCGTCTTAAAATAAGATTGGGCTTTAATTGTTTCAACTTTCTATGTTCTCTTTCAGTTATGTTGAAATCAAATAACTTATCAGGACAGAAACTCCATTTTTGCTTGTGTTCTCCTATCTTATCCCATCCATTGCTATCTATGTCATATGTGTTCCATGTGCAGTAAGTTGAAGGAATGGTTGAATGAATCAATGGGTAGGTTTGACGGCAGACTTCTCAAAGGGTTCTCCAAAGTCTTAAGAAATTTATAGAAAAGGACATTCTCTATTTCGCGTCCAGCAGTTGACTCTGTGTACAGCTTTCCTCTTTAAATCTTCTGTACCAAATTCACTCATTGCCTACATTTCTGTGGCAGCCATATTTGGAAGACAATGAGATAAATATGAAAAATTATTTTAGCTATTTTGTTTCTTGCCCCACTACCCGTACTAACCTCTTGATTTTAATACTCCTAATTTAATGTGATTCAGACTTAAAAATAACTGACTCATTTAGGTAGATGTATCTATTTATAAATCTTCACTGTTTTCTGAGAAAATAAATGTTAGTAACTCTTATATCTTACAAAAATATATTGTTGATCCAGTAATACTGTGAAAAGTACATCAGACACTTAGGATTCATTATAAATCACATACCCGTATACATGTATGATGTTGTAAATACTATACAAACTTAATGTAAGGATAGTTTGAAAGAAAAATCCAGAGATTTATTTTTGATCTGTAATGAAATTTGATTTAATGTCAGTTGTTTAGATAAAAAAGTAGTAAGAATTTTAAGTATTTTCATTTTTTCCATCGGGGAAAGTCTTTAAAAGAGAAAGGGTGCCAGCTCCATATAGTGAGGGTGGTGGGTTCAAACCCGGCCCCGGCTAAACTGGAAAACAAAAATATAGCCGGGTGTTGTGGCAGGCGCCTGTAGTCCCAGCTACTCGGGAGGCTGAGGCAAAGGAATCGCCTAAGCTCAAGAGCTGGAGGTTTCTGTGAGCTGTGTGACACCACGGCACTCTACCGAGGGCCATAGACTGAGACTCTGTCTCTACAAAAAAAAATAAAGGGAGAAATTTTTAAAATTTTCTTAAGGAGCATCTGTAACAACAAATGTAGAATTCAGGATCCATGAAGAATTATGAACTGAAATCATACATTTTGAATTTTATTTTAGAGCTATATTTTTATGAATCCATACTGACATTGAGAATTCCTAATGTGGACCATAAAACAACGAGGGCTTGAAAATTAATTTATATGTAATTATCCTCCAGGTTCTTACTCACTTCAGCTTCAAAAGTTGCCTCCCCTTGATGTGGTTTGGATGTATAGTTTGTTACTTAGTATTTCCTCTGCAACATCAGGCATCTATGCCTCCAGAATACTCTGTAGTCCTAGCAAAAATAAAATTTCATATCCTAAGCATTTTTCAGCCCAACTTATCATCCTCTTTGTTGTGCATTTTGCAATGGATTTGTAAAACATTCTGCAAGAAATCTTTTCATTTAAAACTTCCAAGTTCTCTTTAAAGAAAGACACAATGATTGGTGGGAGCTTGGGATGCAATATTTGTTTTTAATAGGTTGAATTGTGCCATTCTTATGAGGTAGATCTAAAAGTAGCTTACCTTTGTTCATTAAGGACAAATGAATGTCTGGGGATATACCCTTACAGACAATTTTGAATTCTCATTAACACAAAATACTTCTTGTTTTAGAGAGAAATGTTTTATTTTATTTCAGGAAAGGATGCCAGGAAAAAACAAACAAACAAATAAAAGCTGATTTATACTAGCAGTTAGCAGTTTCCTGGACTGCTGGAAAGCATCATGTATCCATTTGCACTGCACTTGCCTCAGACCCAGGAAGTAGCTCCATAAGACCAAACAAACAGGTTGGCAAGGAACAATGTGGTTGTAGGCAGGGGTGCCATCCATAGGCAACTGATTCAGTTGTGAATTAGGGTACCCTGCAGACAATGCTAATCAGCTACAATTTGTCACAATAACTTGTATATGAGTACATTTTTATAGGTTGCAAAGTATCATATTGAACCATATGAAACTGCCAATATTCAACCACAGTGGAACCTCCATAGCTGACCACCTCCCTACATTGATCACCTCCTTAAGTTGACCTAATTTTCATAGACTGGACATGCACCACATGTATGTATCTGTACAGCAGGCCTGGTTCCTACAGGTGACCACCTCTGCATGCTGACCAGTCTGTTACAGCCCCCTGGGTGGTCAAATTATGGAGGTTCTACTGTAGTTTTTCTCAGCTTATAAAACTGGAACTCCATGTAGTTCAGTCTAGTATTTCCGCATTTATTCTTCTTCTTCAAAAGGCCACCTGGATGGTTGAAAGCACATTGGATTTAGAATCAGTGACCTGGGTCCATGGCCCAGTGAATGTCACTTGCCTTCTGGATGACCTTTACAAATCCATTAGAGAGTGAAGAATGGCATGTGAGAACAAGAAAAAACTGAATTCTTGAGATATTTGTCAGTTTTTCAATTAGCAGTTACTGGAGAGGGACCTGCCTTCAGGTGGTGATATGAAACTGCAGTAGCACCACACATTTAAACGGCAAACAAACAATTCGGACAGAAGGAGTTATTAATACCATTACTGGTCATCACTAGGGCATTTCCAGGTGGAAGGAAAGGAATCATTGTCCTTCTTTTGCAACTGGAGACACTGAAAGGGAGGAGGAAGGAAGTCACTTTTTATAAAAGTGACTGAGGTGACTCGGTAGTTCGGCAGTAGCATCTGAGGTGCTGGACTCCACTCCTCTCTGAAGGGCACCGCTAGTGGCATGCTCAGTGTCCGGTGAGTACAGAAACCACTCCAGCTGATGACAGCAGCATTGCCAAAACGTCCCTGTCAGTCCCCAGGCCTGGCTCTATCAGGGCACAGCTTTGTCTTGTAAAGTTGTAACGATATGGGTTACCGAATGACTATGCCTTTCCAATCCTCTTTCCCCCCAAAAGCTGTATTAAACATTGGTGTGTTTTTCTCTGCCTGGCCCCCAATAAAGAAAGCCACCACACTGCAGTCATGCGTGCCACCATTTATGGTATTTGTCATTTCTATCATACGGCTGGAAAATAGGCTCAGTGAAACTTCAAGTACCTTACCTGAGGGGAGGCAGGAAGGAGTGGGGAAGCTCTGGGGGAACCCCGACTCCTTCCAGGGCAAAAGCTTGTCCTTCTATTGCTAAAATTGTGTGTTCATTCCCCTCAGCCCTCAAGAGCCTCACAAAAGTAATTAGTTGGTTGGGCAATCAAAATACCTACACAAGAAACCAAATACTGGCAGTGCCATGACTCAGTGGGTAGAGCGCCAGCCACAAATACCAAAGGTGGTGGGTTTGAACCTGGCCCTGCCCAGCCAAAACAACAATGACAATTGCAACAACAACAAAAATAGTCAAATGTTGTGGTGGGTGCCTGTAACTGGAGAGGCTGAGGCAAGAGAATCACTTAAGCCCAAGTATTTGAGGTTGCTGTGAGCTGTGATACCGCAGCACTCTACTGAGGGCAACAAAATGAGATTCTGTCTTGAAAAAAATAAAAAAAGAAAGACAAGAAAAGAGAAACAAAATATTGGCTTGGTACCTGTAGCTTAGCAGTTAGGGCGCCAGCCACCTACACTGGGGCTGGCGGATTTGAACCTGGCCCAGACCTGACAAACAACTACAACAACAACAAATAGCCAGGCATTGTGGCAGGCACCTGTAGTCCCAGTTACTTGGGAAGCTGAGGCAAGAGAATCAATGAAGCCCAAGAGTTTGAGGTTGCTGTGAGCTGTGACACCACATCACTCTACCAAGGGCAGCACAGTGAGACTCTGTCTCAAAAAAAAATGAAAGAAAAAGAAAAAAATATTAAATATGTGAAATGTTAAGATTAAACATGAATAAAGTGAAACCTAGAATAAAATATTGGATGATAGAACAAATATCAGTTGAAAAGAGAACATAGTAAAATTTTTGTACAGATAGCTTTCACGAAAAGACTCAGTATGCTAATAATCTGGCTTTCCTTAAAGCACCTGGCAAGCATTTGCATTTTATTACACATATTAATATTCCTAGGTCATTTCCTATTAAATTATAGACTTTGGAATTTATGTGTGACATTGCACCTTAGCTCGACCATTCTACTTCTTGACACTTTCTTTTTTTATTCTTAGCATTACATTTCCTGTATAAGATGTTGACATTATTATTCTTTGCATGGGACATTCAAAAGTATCATAGGAGGAATGCTTTAAGGGAAGTCCTGCAGGTGACTACATGATGACTCCCCAGTTTCCTCCAACTTCTCTTTCTCTCTGAACCACGTCTGTGAAAGCAATGGAAGCTCTGGGGAGTTCTCTGTAATGCTGCCCCTTCTTCATGTCTAAGTTTTTGGTCCTAGAGGAAGACAGCTTGTTCCAGCTCTGAAATAGATGCAGACTATTGGACGCTGCATGGAAAATGAAAATAAGCTGCTGCAAAGCTGTCATTACCTGGGGCACCCAGTGCTCTCTGGACCAAAGACTAAAGCCCTAACATGCTTTGCAATCCTTTCCATGGGAAAGTGCTCCCAGGAACCTGGACATTTTCACTCACAGGGAAAGTTCATCCAGGCAATGGTCAAACTGCTAGACCAGGGCTACCCCAGCTATGGTAAGCAGCTACAGGAACTTCTTTCATTCCTTCATCATGAATAGCAGGTGGATCCACTTGGAGACTGCCTGTTTTTGAATCTAGATTCTTCCGCAAAGCAATCAAATAGTTTTGGGCAGCTTTCTGGGCACCAGTGTCTCCAGCTGGGGATAAGAGCCTACATACCTGATGCAAATTTCATGAGCCTAAAATGGTCACTAAATTAAAAATACTTAAAATATTGGACTTAGCTGCCTCTCATTGTTAATCCGTGAACAATTTAACACTTATTCTGTGGCCACAGCACAGATTGTTCATGGCCTAAATCTGTGTTCAAAGTTCCCCAACAACTTGGAATTCCCTCCTGCCACCTCCACTTGTTAAATCTTACCCATAGCCTGTCTTCCTGGAGGTACCTCCGCCTTGGGTGCCCCCAGCTCTTTATTAGAATGGCATTTCTATGTAATGTCTGATAACACCTATATATACCAAAATATAAAATTACCCTGATAGGTACCTGAATAAGTGTGTGTATGAGTATGAATGTGTGTGTATGTACCTGTGTATCTATTTATTTATATACAATGCACTTAACAACCATTCATTTCCCACCTATCATGTCAAATGCACATTCATGTATGGAGGATACAAGGCAAATAAGATATTTTCTGCCCTTGATGATGATTATGGAAGAAAGTTTTTTAAAAAAAAGCCACATATACTATGAAAATGATATAATAATGATTTTGATGACTTGCAAAAATATCCAACATATGCATGCACATGTATGTTAGTACAAATTATACATGCATGTAAATATGTGTATTTACAAATTATACCCCTGAAATGGGATGAAAAGCCCAATTACTAAGAAAAAAGGAAACAAAAAAAAGAAAAGCCAAATTACTAAGACACTTCCAAACCACAATTTTGTTCAGAACCTACTGTAGGTAGTGAATAATAAATTACTATCATATTTTTAAAATATTTTAACAGAACCAAGTCTTGTACTCCAAGATTTTCAATTATGCAGACTACATGGTTTGAAATTTAAGTGTGAACCTTTCCCATTCTGACAGTATCACTAGCTTTTGGGATCACCCCAAAACTTTTCACACAACGTTGGTAGACTCTGTTGGCTGGAAATACTCCATATCACCTTTGACATGTGGTTTTGGAGCAGAATTTTTTTTTATTTTCATTTATGAGATGATAACTTCTTGTCCCTTTTTCTGGGAACAATGTGTCTGGGAGTAAAACTTGTCACAAATTACTCTAGAAGACTTAATTCATCCAAGTTTAACTAAAATTGAATAGGATTGCTACTACACATTTCTGCATTGACAATTAAATTTATTAAACTTACTTTGAATAGACCCTAAAGGTGGCCTGTATCTAGATTATATTATTTGACATTTACAGATACCTTCATTGCCTCCATGGTCTTGGCAAGAAAGTTGAATTTTTTGGTTGTATTTTTTTCCCCTGAAGGATCCTTGCTTTTCTTCCTCTACTTTAAAATGACACATTGATATTAGCAAAAAAATTGACACCAGATGATTAGCAAGAAAATTGGACAGAGAACTCAGACATGTCGATTAAATAGCTTACTCTAAAAAATATGAAAACCTAAAAGCTTTAACATGTTAAAAAAAAAAAAAAGACCCTGGCTCTTAATAGTAAAGGGAAAAAGAAAACAGCTAATAATTTAATAAGTATTTCTTTCCTGTAGCTATGTCTAGATGATTAATACATTAATAAAAACAAGATATGTAATATGATCATATTTTCTAAAATGACTTTGATATCTATTTATCACCAATCTAATCTTTCTGTCTCTTTTATGTTTCTATAATATACCTATCGTATCTTCTTCTGACGCTAAGTATGTATAGAGAAATATGTGGAATTACTTTTACCAAATCATAATAATTTATTTCTTAGCAGGTAGATATCAGATAATTATTTTTAAACTCATTATTAACCCTTTTTCTGACTGCTTTTATTATTTTATTTATGATAAGTATATTATATACCTTTGTTATTTATTCTAAGAAAATATACTATATTTAGCTCTTCTGGAAGTTCTAAATCTTCCTCAAAGGAGAAAAACAAAGAAACATACTCTATGAAAACATGTTAGTATAGATGACAGATACAATTTTGGGCTCAAGAAGCATTAGTAACATCCAGTTTCAATGAGACCCTGGGGAAAGTATTTTGGCATGTTTTCTCTTTTAAAAGTCCCTCTTTTTACTATCATTACGTACAAAGCACAGGGTATTTATGTGTACACACACACAGACACACACACACGGAGCCAAGATGTTTCTCAAATGAATGATTTGTAATTAAGTACCTGTGCATCTTCATGATTAAATAGAGCCATTTGTGTTCATCACACATCTTTCCTCGATTAGATGCATGAGAATACTGACGATGTCCTTAGTTGTAAGCCCTTTCCTCTGCCTGGAAATGGAGTTGAAATGAGACTTTAAGGTGACTTCTTTCCGTTCACTCTATTGCTTTTAGTCTGGCCCTCATCTCACTGACTCGCTGTTCCCTCTCTATTCCAGGCCCTCAACTGGCCAAAGTGGAAGGACCAGCTATCTCTTTCTTTTATGACTGCAACAGAATCCTCCTGCCATTATCTCTTACAGGAGGGCTCGGGGGTAGATTAACTGAAAAGGTAGCTGTGGACAGCAAGAAGAGAGCCCATCTCACAACATTTCCAGTGAAGCCACGATAGTCACGTGGGGTGGAGAATGCTTGCATGTTGCAGGGCCCTGAATGACTTACGATCCATTGAGGAATTCTGGACTCATTTTTATTAACTTTAATTATAGAAGCTCTATAAAATTTTCCCATTCTGTGTTGTGTGAAAAATGCAGAAGTTAATTGTTCCTGACATTTAATTGGTTTATGCTTCTCTGTAACTTAATCTTGAACTGCAAGAGACAGGGAGAACTAGTTGGCATGTTTCTGCAATTGCAGAGGATTATACACCAAGAAATTAGTCTTTTTGTTAGTTCTCGCAGTGAATTTCAAATGCAGTTTCAGAGGGAGAGGGAGAGAAGTGAATCTGTGTGTCCACAACCTACATGTGCTAAAAGACTGACGAGGCTTCCCTGAATGCTTCGGATGACTGTGCCAGAATGGCCGAGATTTTTTCAATTATCATTGCACAGGGTTAAAAATGACATTTTCTTATACTTTGTGGATGTGTCAGCTTGTTTACCTCCCTGTTACAAGCCATCTGGACCCTTCATAACCTTTTCATATATTTTTCAAATATCATCTCATCTGGCAGAAAAAGCATAAGGTGTCTGGCTGCCACCAATTATAATACACGATGGCTCGAGGATGTCGGAATTCAGTGTGGCACAGGGCTCTGATTCAGGAGTGGTGAGACACTCTGGAAAGCATCCATCTCCTGTGATGTGCTCTGAGTTCCAAGAGAGAAAATGATAAGTGAAGTACACAAAGCCAATGCTGATTTCCATTTGACATGATTATGAAGCAATGGAGCATGTACCTACCACCAGCAGGGCTCTGTGCAAGTATTACAGGGTGTGTGCAGGTGAAAGAGGCAGTCACGTTATGTTTGAGGGGCTTGTACTCTAGAAGAAGAACGTGGCCTTCCATGGTAACTAAATGCAAGGCAGACAAGGGGGGTGCAAAGGCTGAGAGAGCACAGAGAGAGAGCAGAGCCTAAGAGCATCAGAGAGGTGATTAGGCAAGCTCTGCGGGGCTGCCGTGTTGTAAAGGAGAACTGAACTGGCAGTGTGGGAGCAGCTCTTTGAAATGTGGAGTCAGGCTCGAGAAAAAGCAGCAGGATCATAAAGAGCCCCGTCTGCATCTTCTATCATTAATTCTTCCCTTCTGCATTTTTCAGGACCCCAGAAAATCGATTGAGGAAGATCTAAACAAAACCAAAAGGTCAAATGCTATCCTTTAGTCCACTGTCCTAAGACCTGAAATTGGTTGCCTTTGACAATCTATTTGTCTGTTTTTAAATGGTTTTCAGTTCTAGGATAAGTACACTTATCCAAAGTATTTATTTTATTCATTAAAGGCTACAAGGGTTAAAAAAAATTCACAGTTCTGCAAGCTGAAGGAAGAAGAGGAAAATTCTAAAGTTATCTGCCATTTGCTCCTTAGTAAATACATAGAGGCCCCTGTCATCTCCTGAGAATGCAATTCTCCATTTTTACCAAGTGGAAGTCATTGGATCTCAAAAACAAAACAAATGGAGCAAAATAAACATTGGAATGGCCACTGCAGGCAGCCGTGATAGAGACAGGTGGCATTTTCTTTGAGAGTTACACAGCAGCAAAAGGTTTGCAAGGTCCACTTAGAACAAGCAGCGATATAGACAACTATTTGAGAAGGCATTTCCAAATGGAGCACAGATGCTGGAAGCTGGCAGCAGACTCAGGTGTGGTCAGGGACGTGGGAACAGAAAGCTGAGTCAAAGCACTGAGCTATGTCACAAAGCTGGGGAGATGTGGCCTGGAGCCAGGAGAGCAGCCTGGAGGGGCACAGCAAGGCCCAGAAATGGCACATCATTGAGGAAACTCAATCCTAATTAGACCCAAGGGAAGCCCTTGAATACTATTGTTACCCATGGCTGGGACTGTGCCTACCAGGACACAGTGGCTCCTCAGAGGTGAGCTGCCAAAAAAGCCACATGAGTTCTGATGGGTGGAGGATCCAGGTCCCCCTGCAGAAGAACACCACAGTCTTCTTAACATTTTCATCTCCAGGTCTGACCACACACCTTGCCCTAGAAATTTGTACCCCTCCCCAAAAGTGACTGTTAAGGATACTAAAATTTCAGAATCTCTAATTTAGAGCATCTGATGGAATGAACGTGTGAAAGTCAGTGAGTCAGGTGAGGCCAGACATGCTATGTGGGAAATGATGGAGCCAGATGGTAAGGGCAGGAGACAAAAAGGTGAATTGGAGCGAAGAAGTGAGAGCAGGTTTCAGAAGGTGTGATGGATTTGACTCAGTGAAGGATGAGGACATTCTTGATGGGAGAAAGGGCCTCAGATGAAGACCCTTGGAGAAGTCAGAGTGGCCTCACACAAAAGGCCGGGAACTCAAACTGTGTTTAGTGAGCGTTGGCTTCACAGGGGAGAGTGTTGGAATCTGATGTGGGCAAAATGAAAGTGAGGTTGATGTTTAGAAGCAAATCAGAATTTGTTTATTTTTTTTTTTTTTCTTTTCTTCCTTTAGTGATTCTCTTGCCCTTTGCCTCTCAAGTAGCTGGGACTATAGGTGCCCACCAAAATGCTCAGCTTTTTTTTTTTTTTTGGTAGAGGCGGGGTCTCACTCTGGCTCTCTCCGGCTTGGCTCGTGCTGGTCTGAAACCTCTGAGCTCAGGCAATCCACCCTCCTCGGCCTCCCACGGCGCTAGGACTACAGGCATGAGCCACCATGCCTGGCTGCAAATCCGAATTTAAAGACTGATTTAGAACCACTCACTTTCAGTACTACAGGTTTGCAAGCCCAGAAATCAGCAAATTCTGGACTTTGCTACTGTTCCACTTAGTAAGTGATATTTTTGCCTCACCCAGTGGTGACTTTCTTTATGCAACAGTGGTGTACCTCTAACATTAGTGCTATGACGAGAAATGGGAGAGAAACACAAGAGTTACTGAAGTTGTACTGTTCCTGCATTGTGAACTTTATGTCCTTGTGAGCTGCTGTAGCTTTTCAATTGAAATGTCCAAGTAGGTGGCCTGTGAAAGAGACAATGCGAGAAAACAGGCTGTCCTCTCAGGAACCATGTGGACAGGTAGACCAGGTGTCTGCCATGAATCATGATGGGAAGGGCTGATGGTGGGTGGTGCCGTCACAGCTGTCAGAGATGGACTGTAGGTCAGGTGACATTTTTAGTAACAGCTGCTGTTGCTAACTAAGGAGAGTGGCAGTTGCAGCTTCTCTTCTTTTACAAGCCCCTTCACCAAATGTGAGAGCAGCAGTAGTCCAGACGACAAAGTCCCTCTTTATAATCCTGTCCCAACCTCCAGCCTTGCTGCTGCTCCTCTGCCCGCCCTTTCAGCACAGGACACTGCCTCGGTGGCGTTTTCTTGGAGCCCACTTTGACAGAGAATAGGATATCAGCTGATCTTGGGAGGTGGGGCTTTATTAAATGGGCTTGAAAGAGCTACCAAATGGTTCTGGCATGAGGATCATTCTTGATTTATTCCCTGGATGGTTGGAGGTCCCGTTTGCCAAGAGCAGGAGAGCGAGCCCAACAGAATAAAAGTTGCTTTTTTTTTTTTTTAAATTTAACCTTGCATTGCTCGTTTCTTTAGCTTCCGATTGCCTCCGTATTCCTCATCCTGCTCTTATACTAACCCCTGATTGCCCAAGACCTCAGATGTCTCCATGAAATCTGACCACTGTGGTAGAGCCATGCATCTCAGGCCTTTCTGAAATATCTTCTCCCTATCACCTTTTACTTACTTATTTATTTATAGATTTAAGGGGTACGTGCACAGATTTGCTACATGGATAAATCATGTAGTGGTAAAGTTTTGACTTTCTATGTAGCCCTCCCCCAATTAGGGTGTATTTTACCCACAAGGTAATTTCTCTTCCTACCCACCCCTCATCCTCTATTCCTCCCCCATTCCCAGTCTGCAGGGTCTATTACTCCACTCTCTGCATCCATGCACACACATTGTTTAGCTTTCACTTATAAGTTAGAACGTGGTATTTGATTTTCTGTGTCTGAGTTATTTTACTTAAGATGATGGCCTCCAGTTCCATTCATGTTGCTGCAAAAAAAATCATTTTTTGTTATGACTGAGTAATATTCCTGATGCTTTTATCATATTTTCTTTATCCTGTCATTGACTGATAGACTCCTAGGTTGATTCCCTATCTTTGTTATTGTGAATCGTGGTGCCATAACCACAGGATTGCTTCTCTTTGTATCTCTTTGATAGAAAGGATTCTTTTCCTTTGGGCAGTTACTCAATAGCAGGATTGCTGGATTTAATGAGAATTCTATTTTTAGGTCTTTGACAAATCTCATTTTATCAAAGTTTGTTTAACACAGAGTTTTTTCCATTAAAGAAAATTAGAAAACAGAGAAAAATAAGAAATCTTCATTAACATGCATATAGTTCTGCTTCAATTTCAATTTTTTGTTGGAAGCATAAAAAGAAGTAAAGAATAAACAAAAAGAAGAGTGAATTAATGAGGAAATGAATAAATAGATACAAATGACAAATGGATGTTTGATTTCATCTCCTTAAGGCCTTGCTAAGTGATTGATTGACTAGTCTAAGAAAACAATTCACATCCAGATGTTTATGGCTAAAAATATCCTAATGTATTTTCTTGAAAAGATAAACAATTCTAAGCCTTATGATAACATATATAGAGATATTTTGCATGGTTTTGGAGCTCGTAACCCTCTTAAAATCACATCAGAATTGTCCACTCTGTTTTATTGGCTTAAATGTCCAGAGTGGCCTGCAGTGAGGCTGTGACATTTCTCTTCTGTCCCACTCTACTATTCTTCACCTACAAGGTGACAGTGGGAAAGATCGCAGATAGTGCAGAGTATGGAGGATGTACGACCCGAACTGAACGTGCCTCGTAAGACTGTCCACACTCATTCCAGGATGATACAAGGTGATTCATTATTAGGTGCACAAGCCCTAGACAGGTGCTTGTGAAGATGGAAGAGGACAGCGAAGAGTCAATTAGAAGACAGAAAGCAGCAAGGGCTGAGTTAATAATTAGATCAACATGGATAATCTGTAAAATGGAATATGTGAAGAAGATGTAGGTGAAACCAACGAAGGGAGCACGGGTCTAAGAATGAGGAAGGTTGGGCAGTGGCCAATTCTGGACTGGCCTGTCTTAGCCACTGTTCGGAGTGTTTGTCCAGGTGGTGGTAGAGACTTAAATTTGCAGATCTATGTTAGACAGGACAGAGCTGAGCCATTAATTTTTTCAACACCTGGGTCAGAAAATCAGCAGTTCATGCCTTGGGACACAGAGATCCATGACTTCATTCATGTCATTGGAGAACATGGTGATACTGTGTGCCAGGCTCTGTATTAAAACTTACAGGAACAGTGAGAATCCATGTTACATCCCTGCCTGTAAGTGGCCAGAATGAGAAAAGCAGCAGCACGCACATTACCTACCAGGGCACTGTCAACTGTGTACCCGAGAAGCACCGCAAAACAATGCCAGGCAGGCTGGTGGGAGGAAGAAATGATTTCAGAGTCAAGTATCTGGAAAGTAGTCAGAGAAGTGGGATCAAAGCCTTGACTCTGACAGCGGGCAGGAATGGCTAGTGCATCTTCCACTGTGTCATGAAGTGTTGGCAGCACCCGAGTTCTGTCCTCATGACGGGGCTGCATCAGCCTGAGGCCTCTTGACTCACAGACCTTTCCGCCCAGCACATGGACATGGAAGAGAAAGCAGCTGAGATGCAACCTGCAAGGTTCCCGCCACCAACCCCCACTCTAAATTCCCTCATGATGCCTTCGTCTGTCAGCAAAAAGAAAAAGAAAATCCTATTTTTGTCAGACAGAGCAGGGAGGAGAGAGCAAATTCTGGTCAAAAAAATGACAATGGGTTTCCGTTTATGTACAATGTCTGTGGGTTGTTTTCAAATCAAACTGCTGTAATCTCTCTTCAGCTGTTGTGGTTTATAGCACTGATGAGTAAGAGTTTCTTTTAAAGGAAGAACAGAATGCACAGCAGGGAAATGATAAGGAAATGTATTTGGGGACTGAAACATATTTTTTAAACATGCTTAAATTATAACCTCTTTAAAAATAAGCTAATTTTTTGAAAACACTAATATGTTATGAGTTAAAAATAACCGTCTGCTGATGTTGTGGATGGAAAGGATTTTCTTTTTTCTAAGACTCTTTCCCTGCAGTTCTAGGAACGTCTCTAGCACCAAGAATTGTTTCTTGATCATCTTTTCTGTAAATGATGATTTGGCTCAGTTGCTGTTGGGATTTGGGCATCTTTGCAGATGTTGAGAAACTTTTCTGTTCATGCAAATATGCTTGTTTTTATTAACCTTCTAATTGTATATAAGTTGTGTTGTATTCCATTCTAGACAAATTTGATTCAAGACTAAGTATTATATTAAAGGCTTCCATTTATTAAATACTCACCGTGTATTAGGGAATGTGCTGAACATTATATTGCTTTATTTTTTTTATTTTTATTATTATTTTTTTGAAACAGAGCCTCAAGCTGTCACCCTGGATAGAGTGCTATTGCATCATAGCTCACAGCAACCTCCAATTCCTGGGTGTACGTGGCTGGTGTCTTAGCCCGTTGAGCCACAGGTGCCGAGCCAATATATTGCTTTATTTTCATAATCACCCTTTGTGCTCAGAATTATTAGCCCTGGGTTCCAGATGAGGCATTTGTGTGTGCCCCAAGCTAGTAACATAGAATCAACACTTTCTAACTGTAAAGTTCATACTCCTGACCAACAAGTTATACTGTGTCCCTTGCTCCTTCCAGTCCATACCCCCCTTTTCATGTTTTAGGTAAAGGACAAGAGTTAGACTGGAAAACCTATGAGCTGTTTGTGTATGTTTAGTGCTCTTGTCAAAGAATAACTATGTAGTGAGGTGGAATGTGGTTTGTCTCCCAACTTTTCCTGCGTTAAGATATGGATGACTATTTTGTATTACATAGAGCAACGCTGGTGATAGAACTAAACCTCATTTTGACTTCTGCTCCAATACTGTAACTAGGCCACAGAAAGGATCATACTGTTTCTAAACTGTGCAAAGCCCTCAGTGAGTTACACCTACGATTCCTGATGGGAGAACAGATGGGTGGGGACCCTAGAAGTCTCACACAGGGTTCAGGCTAGACCCATCAATGGCAAACTTCCTCCTATACATCAAATGTGAGATAATTGCCAAAGTATCTTATTTATTTTGTGTTTCTTTCTATTTTTTCTCATTCATCTCTTATTATCTCTTATTTCCTATTTTCTTTTCCAATCCCCATTTTTCCCCACCACTTCCTGGATAGTGCTGATAAGTACATGCTATATTAGAAAGTTAATAGCCCCACAGTACCTTAAGCATAATATTTATAGACTATCTTACAAAATGATGTACTGGCAAAGCTCCTGTAGTTGTGATGTCACTTGTCAGTACCCTCCAAATGAAATGTTGATGAAACATGTGGCCAGGTGTGGCCAAATAGGTGTCCCTCTTCTCTTTCTGTGTCTTCTGTCATCTCAGGTGGGTCCCTGAATGCCCCAGGTATCCACGTCCCACAATGAGCCATACCTGCCTGCATTCAGATAATCCCTTCCCTAAACCAGAGCTGATTCCTAAATCATCGCATTTCATTTGTTGTCTGAGGTGATTTAAAGTTTGTTGCTATAATGCAAAATCGTTTGGCCTTAAGTACACCGTGTGTATCAGTGAGCTCTATGTCTCACCGTACATACGTATAAACATGGAATACAGTGGGAATGCTTTGACTTTCCTGCACAGCCAATGGTAAGTTAAGCTCCATTGTTAATATCTGTAAAAAATGCTTAACCTAATCATGGTAGGTGGGACTGTATAAGCCTTACAAGTGATTGAATACGAAAAGAAAACTAAAATATTTGGGTGCTTGGAAAATTCTTCCCACATCTAATTTATTAGGATATGAGGAAGAAAAGCAGTGTTTAGAGTTGACTGAGCTTAAACACCACCTCCACTGGATAGGAATTATGTGCCTTTGTCTTGTGGTCCCGTAAGTTCTCACACTGAAAAGGAAAATAATGCCTGTCTTTTGTGGTCATTGAATGTATTTAATGTGTTTATTGGTTATGCATATATAATACATTCAGTATCATCTCCATAGTTTTCCTTTTTTCTCACTCTGTTGCCCTGGGTAGAGAGCTGTGGCATCAATCTAGCTCACAGCAACCTCAAACTCTTGGGATCAACCTCCCAAGTAGCTCAGACTACAGGCACCTGCCACAATGCCCGGCTAATTTTTCTATTTTTAGTAGAGACAGGGACTTGGTCTTGCTCAGGCTGGTCTCAGACTCCTGAGCCTCAAGTGGTCCACCTGCCTTGGCTTCCCAGAGTGCTGGTATTATAGGCATGAACTACCTTGCCTGGACTTTTGTGGTGTTGTAATTACTGGTATCAAATGTTACCCTGAACATTGGGCTCAAGAGCTCACACTTGTTATCTCATGGAGATTCTTCTCTTTAACTATTTCATATTCACAAAGAATCACTCCACAATTCCCATTTCAACTTAGAGATCATCTTGGATTCAATTTGAATTTATGGCTAAAATGTTGTGGTTTTGAAACAGCTTTCACCCAGCAGCTTGTGCCAGCCTGACTACAGCACTGTGTCCCATGAATTTGGTAAAAAGCAGTGTTTTCCAGCCTGTCATGTAACCACACTCATCTGTCTTACAACAAGAACACAAAGAAGGCAACTGAGGGTGGGTGGAATACTCCTTCCCAAAGCCTGCTCTCCTGTCAGGAATTATTTTTATATATACTTACATCATTTACTCCAAGTTGACAGCTTGAGCTAAGGCTGTACCCTGAGTGACATCTTTGCGAATCTTCTTTTCCCTTTGTAAACTTGAACATAAAGGGTCATGTCTTAAAGGCCCAGTGGGCACAAGGAGTATATCTAGACTAAATTATAGTGTGAACAGCAGGCATGACCAGTTTTACTTACACGGAGAAAGCATCTATGCTTTCCAAGAAATGGATTTCAAGAAAAAGTGCATAGCCTTCTAGACACATCAGTAACAAAACCAGCAGCCAGCAAAAACAAACAAACAAACAAACAAACCTACAAGGCAAATATCCATAGAATAGGCCCAATAGCTCCTAACACCCACCGATAGTCTTGAGAAAGGAATTGTTTTCATCCGTTTTATTTGGGCTTTTTAGAGGAACTAGGCTGATAACATGTGAATAGATGGAGATCTACAAATAGTTTGGACTTCATATTACTATGCTATTTTACATTTTCAAATGCTTTTTGCAATATGACAGTACTTCTCTGCTATCAGAGAAACTGAATTTGAAGACTGGTAACTCTCTCTGACTATAAAAACAGCCCTGGTTCGTTAAAAACAATAATAAAGATTATTGAACAACTCCAATGTGTCAGGAGCTGTTTAAATTCTTGACATGCCTTACTTCATATAAATATGATGATAATCTTACGATCTAAATGTTGATTTTATGTGCATTTTATAAAAAAAAACCAACGTTCAAAAATTACATAACATACAACAACTTAAGATCATATCATACAACATTTGATGGTGAAGTCAGTACCATAGCCCAGATCTCATCGACTTAAGTTCAAGATCATACAACAACTTAATAGTGAAGTCAGTACCAGATCTCACCCCACAGTCCAAGTTCTTAGCCCTTTCTCTAAATACTTACAGTGGGAAAGGGAATGAGAGCTGTTCTAATGTCACCTCCACTTTGTGATAAAATGCAAACTGAAGTCCAGAGAACTGAGGTTATTTTTGCTAAGTCACCCAGACACCTGTGACAAATCCAGGGTGAGAACTCAGATCTAGGTTCTTTTAAGGTCGAGTTGTCCCTTTCTCTTCTCTATATCCATGGTTGTTTCTTTTTGTTCACTTGTTTTCTTTCTGAGAACACATTTTAAATACCTTTTTAGAAAAAGAAGGAAAGAGAGGGAGAGAGAACAAGGAAAGAAAGATGCAGGATGGGAGGTAGAGAAAGAGAGAAAGACTCAGAGTTTAAATTCAGATTTGAGTTAGGTATACCAACAAAAAGTTGGGTTTACATGGTGGGGAGCCTGACTCTGAGTCCTCTGAGACAGCCTCATGACAAGACAGAGGTGTACACAGATATTGGGGGCAGACACACTCCTGTTCCAAAAGATTATCTGTTTTTAGGACTGAGCACTTTTGTAAATGCAGGTGTTTGCACTTAACATTTCATTCTTACAAGGAATTACCAGGAAGGTAATTTTCTTGCTGTCTTTGTAACAAATTCACTATGTGAGTGGTGGTGTGCAGGGTCCACAGACCAAATTCTCTCTATCTTCTCAAAGTTCAGTGCTTTTTTTTTTTTCCTCTTAGAAATAGCAAATTGGGTGAACGGTATTTTTTTTAATCTCTTGTGAAACCCTCTAAGTATTATCTCACACAGGTGATCTGGAACCGAGAGGCTAAGGCTCCACTACCCCAGCTCTTGCTCAGCCAAGTTGTCCTGGCTTTCCAGCTCCCGTCTCTATTCCCCTTGGCCTGGCCTTTTGAAAGCAACTGTCCTTATCGCTCTCATTTAAAAATCTTCTTGCTTGTGCATTTTGTCCTCTCCATATCCCCTCCCTTCTCCCTTAGTTCTTCTTCCACTAAATGCCTCTCTGCATATTTATCAGCTCTTTACTTTCTTTCCCTGGGAATGTCTTTGCTGCCTTGTTTAATGGCAGGTTGGTGAGCAGGACTGAGTTTAATTCATCCCATATCCACAAACCTGTTCTTTGATTCTTTCACATGATGTTTTAGAGAATGTCTCCTTTGTTAATGCAAGAAAAGTGGAAAGAGAAATTTCTGCCCTTGTGCCGTAATGAGATTAACTGAAAATAAAACAAAGATGTTTAACCTAATTAAGAGGATACAACATACATAGAAAGAATGGTCTCAGAGCTGAAGGGAAAAATGCTTTACACTCAGAGAAGATTTGTGTTTTAATATGGAGGATTGAAGCCCAGCAATAATAAATTGTACACCTGCTTTTAGAGTTTAATGAATAATTTAATCAAATGGGTTTTTAATTGAACCATTTCCTGATGTAAATTATTATTGTCATCATTAGCCTTATTGTTACCAAGCTATTGCAGAGTCTAAACTTGGTACTAAAGCATTTTGTGGGCGACAGAGGAAGGCAGAGTAATTAATTATAATTTTTAAAATCTCTCTTTCACTGAAATAAAGCACCAGACAAACAAACTAACAGAAGGTTGTAGCTCTTCAATCAGCAGGTACATTATTAATTCAACTGCATTTTCTTTAAGTCCTAGAAACACTTGTGGGATAGTAAAGCATATAGTTGAAGGAGGGGTAATTAGCACTGGAGCTGACCACGCATATGTGCATAGGGAAGCAGGGTATTGCCTTTGAGATACCTGTTGGCTGAACTGTTTATACTGCAGAAGAGAATGTTATGCAGATAGATGAATACTTTCATCCAATCTTTTCTTGCCATCATCACCGACTTCTACCTTTTCTTTGGTACTTTAATTCTGCTATCTAAACATCCTCACCCCTTTCTAAAATTTATGCACATTTCTATAGCACAGAAGTGACTAATTTTCAGCTGTATCCATAGCTGTGTTTGAGGCCTGTTTATTGGAAGCTTGTGGGGTAACTAATCATGGCGCTGACCATTTTGTGCACATTGTCTCATTTAATGCACTTATCATCTTATCTGGTAGGTGTTATTATCTTTATTTTACACGAGGAAACTTGAGACTCAGGAAGGTTAATCAAGTTGCTTGAAAGTGCACATCTGGTAGGTGTCAAAGCTGGAATCTACACTGAGATACATGTGAATCTCCTTCCGCTAGTCTACATCAGCCCTGAATTTTCTAAAAAACACCTGCTGATTTGGAAAATGCAAAAGCATTTTCTGTGCTTGAGGTTAGAGTGATAGGAGCATGTGAATGGATTCTCACCATCTAGGGTTTTTTTTTTTTTTTCTCTAAGTTATTTGCCTGTGTGAACATTTTCCATGTAATCAAAAGAATTTATCATGGGCCTCTTTGAATTTATTGTTAGTGTGCCTGAAAAACACATCACAACAAGGCTCCTGTGCTCTCTTTTGATCAACTAAGCCTAATCTAAATCACAAGATGACCGTGTTCTCAAATCTCTGACAATGCCGTCATTCCATCAGAATAATATTCATCCAGACAGAGCCCTGTTATGACAAATCCTTATCTAATGTCTGTCCACCTCCAAGCAGCATTTCTCTATTACCAGCAACTTTGTAAATATTATGGGAATCCTAAAGTAATTAAAATCTAGTTTCTCCTCTTAAGAAGCTTATAGAAAAGGAAAAGCAGATTTTGCTGAAACAAGTCAAGGGGTGAATACAGTATTGGGGCTATGGCATTTAGCTGGGCAGGGGAGGATCAGCAGGATTTTAGTGGGGGATCAGGTGCATGAATATTAAAGGAAAGGAAGTGTTTAAACTGGGCAGAGCGTAAAGCTGATCCCAGCAGAGGACAGAAATAGGTAAAGTATTTGTGGGACAAAAGTTATACCTGAAAAGGTGAGCAGGGACCAGGTTCAGCCTGGAGGGTGTTTTCAGACCCTGAGAGACACCCAGTCTTTGTCTCTTGGCAGCAGGAAGCCTAGGGAAGATTGTAGGCATGAGAGTAATAAGAAGATATCTCTTAGAAACATTAACACTGACAGCTGAGTGAAAGGGAAATGAAAATGAAGAGAAACCGAAGATGGGAGATGAGCCAGGAGGGTGTTAGAATGGTTCAGGTAAATGAGGATATATTTCTGGACCCAGGCAACACAGTGGGAGGGAAAAAAAGATGTAGCTCAACATACTTGAAAAGGAGAACAAAAAATTCTTTAGCCAATTGGATGTGAGATGTGGAGCAAAGGAAGCGTCAAGTGGAATACAGAGGTTCTCGCTGGGGGCAGCCAGGCGGCTGGTGACTCTGTTTGCTGGGGAAGAGAAAGTTTGGGACAGGGAGTGGGCCTGGAAGGTGATGAATGTGCTTGGACGCTTTGGGTTTCTGGTAGGAAGCTGTGCAAGATGATAGTTAAAACCCTCATTCAATCTCATCTCTAATATATAACACAGATGACAAAGACAGGCTGTGCAGATCTTTGAGAAATATGCCAGTTGATGTCTGCAGCCTCTCAGATATATGATTTCCAATAGAAAATTTCCATTTGGAGTGAAACACAGTTGTTCAGGAAGAAATAAAACACTGTACATGATGAACTCAGCAGTGTAGAAAACAGCCCCAAACTATACATCTTTTAACTAACAATAATTCTAGGTTTTAGGTAAGAGCATGATTCCACTGGACCCTTTAAATAACTTTCTATAAAACTTTTTTGTCATCTCTTAATGCCCACGTTTTTTTCCTTATTTGAACTTACAAATCTTTAATCATGTGTTCTTATTAGAAAGAGTGGTTCAGGTTCATCTCACAAAATTGGAGGAATCAGCAAATCAAAGATATCCATTGAGAAATACTTCACTGCCTCCAATAACCTTGATGGCGATCAAAACGTGGTCCCTGGACCAGCAGCCACATCATGGCCAGAGAACTTGTTAAACATGTGAATTCTAGGACTTCAAACCAAACCTACTGCATCAAAAATACTGGAATTGGGAAGCATCAAGGTATATTTTACAAGTCCTTTAGATGATTTTAATGCTGGCTATAATTAGTGAATCACCATTTTAGTCTTGAAAGTAAAGAGTGATGAAAAAATATGCAAGGTAAAAAGAAAGGAGAAAATAAGAGAACTTTAAAAAATTCATCATCAACTTTCTCCCTGGATAAGTGAATGAACATTCTTTGGGTTGTAATGGTTATGCTCTGATCCCTTTCAACATCCATTCAACAGATACTTGTGGAGAGTCAGATTAGTACCTGGGGCTGAGTTAGGTGTGGCGGTTGCAGGAGGGGAAAGACTGTGGTTTCTCTGTGCTGGAAAGGAAAGGGGGAAAAAGTATTGTCCTCAAAGGCCAATAATACGTTATAGTTCTGGAGCATTTGATGGGCTTGACTCTCTGTGGTTCCAATGCCAGCTGAAGCTCTCAAGGTGCACCAATGCTGGAGGGACGGTAAAGGGGTGTGGCTTCTCAGCCTGGCCTTCGTCCCAAAGCTGGGATTCACACAGAGGTATATATAAGGGCCACACATGTTCCAGGGACACTTGCCTCCTCTCACTGAACAGAATCACTGCATATCAAGTGTCTTCCCGGTAAGCTGTGTACAACAGAAATGTCAAGCCCCTGTGGTTCATCCAGCACTGCCCATTCTCTCCCAAGAGGAGCTGGCCATTAGTCCTCCATTCATTCATCTTGCCTGGTGATCCCTTGTAGCTCAGCTCCGGAAATCATCGCTCAAACTCTGACACCTTTGGAACCTAAGCGCATTTCAGCAAAGCGTCAGAAATGTCAGAACTGCCTTCTGATTCTGACTTCTCCTATTTCATCCCCAGTCCCTTTGCTGCACTGTTTACATCTATCTTCTCTCCCTGATGGCTTCTTTCTTTCTCTCTCTCTCTCTCTCTTTCTCTCTCTCTCTCTTTCTTTCTTTCTTTCCTATTTGTCCTGTCCAAGTTTTGAGAATGTTGCTGCCTCTTTTTGTCACCCATTGTCACCTGCTCCCTGGGTTTCATTGACCACCACTGATCTCCAACGTGTGTGCACGTGCCTTGTTGATTCTTTTTTTTTTTTTTTTTTGAAAATGAAGATATTTTATTTTTGTTTATTTATTTTTTTTTATTGTTGGGGATTCATTGAGGGTACAAGAAACCATGTTACACTGGTTGCATTTGTTAGGAAAAGACCCTCTTACAACATTAATTTTTAATTCAACTTGTCTATATGTTGTTTAGGATATTGTGAACTCATTTATAAGTGAAATATATTTGCAATTTCCCTTTATAACAATATATTTTCTCCAATTTCAATATCAGGTGTATCCAGATCAAGTAGAATGATTTTGAAACATTTTTTTTTCTATTATCTATAAGATTTGGCATGATCTGTTTTTTGAAGCTCTCTTTTACTTTTATTTATATAATATTAGTCATCTATTTTTTGAGACTTTGGAAAAAAATAAGAAGTTAACTGATGACTTCATACTAAGCCTCAGAGTCAAAGCATTCTATAATAGATTTACTCTTATTTCACAATGTGAACATTACTTTCTTGGCATTATTATTATTAATATTGCTTAATATTTTGATGCAGTCATCGTCTTTTTTCTTTTCTGAATGTATTTATCTTCTTTCATTCTTTATGTGGTTTTTGTTTCTAGTCCTTATCTTAAACATTGTTATTGTTATTAAATTTTAAGCCTTTTAAATTCTGTGAAAGCAAAAAGTAGAAACCTAATTAACACATGTATATAAAACAAAAATAAAAAATAAAAAAGAGAGAATGTAACTAAAAGTGTCAGAAGGGAACACAATAACCCCCATGCACTCAGTACTTGCTGTGTGTACAAAGCATTGCCAAATAGGATTGGCTCACAGGCTCTAAGGCTGAGAGGTCGGCATTCAGATCTGAGCTTGCACTGTTTACTGACTGACTGACTTTGAAAAGTTGATTAATTTACCTATGCCTCAATTTCCTCATTTGCAAAACAGGGTAAATACCTAATACATTATGAGGTGTGATTGGCATGCAAAACAAGTATTCCTTGTCTGATACAACCTGTGCTAAAACGAATTAGGTACTGTATTTAAATCCCCTTTAAAAGATCAGGTAGTCGCTAAGAAAAGTGTATAGTTAAAATATCAGAGATGAGACATGATTTGGATTTGAATACAAGACTATAGAATTCCTGCCATCACATTTAATCCTTATATCCTGGTTCTGCTCATTGAATTCACTTAAACAGCTAAACAAAAAGAAATCAAATAAATGCTTGAATTCTAGATACTTGCATCCAATTGGTATTACTTTTAGTTTTCCTCAAGTAATTTAGAAATGCAATGTTATTTGAGAAGCTTTTCATCAACATCTAGTATTTTTAATTTAAGGTGCATCAGAAACACCAGGAAGGTTTAAATCATGGATTCTAAGAATTAGTTTCCAGGGTTTCTGATTCAGTAGGTTTTGAATGTGGTCTGTGCATTTGGCTTGAATAAGTGAGCAAGTTATCCTGATGTTGTTAGTCTCAGAACTGCACTTTGAAAGCTACTCATCTCAATGCTTCTGCTTTCACTGGGATGAGTGCTTTTCTAGAAATGCTCTTTGATCTACCATATAATTAGGTCCCAGGAATTAACTGCTCCCATGACCTCCAGATATTCCCAAGTAGCCATAATGCATAGGATAATTACAACGGAGGATGAATCTGTAACCAACAACAGTGTGAAGTACCCTGACTTTCCTTTCACTGTTTCTCATCTACCCAGTTGTCAAACCAGTTGCTTTGTAGAAAGAATTCTGGACATAGCTCAGAGAGACTCATGCCTGGGAATCACTTGAGACCAGGAATTTGAGATCAGTCTGGGCAGTAGTGATACAAACAAAC
>CAUYON010147484.1:0-10233 GCA_963573935.1 Arctocebus calabarensis | reverse complement strand
ATTAATGCTGATGTTGGGTGGGAGGTGTCTCCACTTGGGTTTGTGCACCTCAGCAGTTCCTGGGTCTCCACCGTAGTGCAGAGACCCACGCCTCCACCCACTGCTGAGATACAGTTTCTCGGGGCGAGGTCAGTCACCTTTCCCTCTATGTCTTTCTGTTACTGGATTCACAGATATAGCACAGCTGCACTGCCTCCATCTATGCAATGCGCAGTCCTAGCCAAGAAGTGCAGACATTCTGGTCTCTGCAGGGGTTGGACTTCTAGACTGCCAGGCCATGGGGGAAAGGTACACTGGAAGTTCAAGGTGGCAAGGAAAATATTTGTTCAAACTTCCTGCCAGATAAGGGAATTCCTGGGCTCACAGCAGGGGCTCTCTGGAGAAGGAGTCCCAGCTTCCAGCAATTCTTTCTGGTGGGATGAGGGAGGAGAACCTCAGTTCATCACTCACTATTAGAGATCCCACAGCAAGCAAGCAGCTCTCTTAAGGGAGGTGACAGACACACGTCCTCTTTGGGATGAGATCTGTACCTAAAATTTGTTTCCTTGGAGTTGAAGCTTGCCTCAGCAGGGAAGTTGTGTAATTATCTATCTCTTCTCTCAGTTTGGCTTCCCTCCTTTGGCTTTATTGGGTTTTTTCTGGCCATTATATCTCCCTCTGGACTGGAGCTTCTGTTGAAAGCTGGCTCCAATCAGCCGTTATCCCCCATACCCCCTTGTTCTTGTTGAATGTGAAAATTGGAGTTAGGGGGCGGTGCTTGTGACTCAAAGGAGGAGGGCACCAGCCCCATGTGCTGAAGGTGGTGGGTTCAAACCCAGCCCCGGCTGAAAACCACCAAAAAAAAAGAAAATTTGGCTCCGCACCTGTGGCTCAAGCGGCTAGGGTGCCAGCCATGTACACCTGAACTGGCGGGTTCGTATCCAGCCTGGGCCCGCCAAACTACAGTGACGGCTGCAATCAAAAAAAAAAAAAAATGCCGGGCGTTGTGGCGGGAGCCTGTAGTCCCAGCTACTTGGGAGGCAGAGGCAAGAGACTTGCTTGAGCCCAGGAATTGGAGGTTGCTGTGAGCTGTGATGCCACAGCACTCTATCCAGAGTGACAGCTTGAGACTCTGTCTGAAAAAAAAAAAAAGAAGGAAAATTGGAGTTAGGGAAAATAGCCAACCCGAGGATTTAGCAAAACACAAAACACACTTAAACCAAACGAGCAAATAAACAGACAAAAAGGCTACCAGACATATAAGCACACAGATGCATGGACAATCAGAAACAAATAAATATACATATAAAAAACAACCAACAAATAGCTGGGCACTGTGGTGGGCCCCTGTAGTCTCAGCTACTTGGGAGGCCTAGGCAAGAGAATCACTTGAGCCCAGAAGTTGGAGGTTGCTATGAGCTGTGATGTCACAACATGCTACCCAGGGCAACATCTTGAGGCTCTGTCACAAAAAAAAATAAATTAAATAAATAAAATAAAAAGAATTTTTGTACTTTCTTTACTTTTTTTCTTTATTAAATAACTGTGTACATTAATACATTTATGGTGTACAATGTGCTGATTTGATATACAATGTAGAACGTTAACATCTAACTGAGAGAGATGGTTATGATTAACGTAACCATCTATTCACTTATTTGTTGTGATAAGACATTTATACTGTATTCTTTTTTTTCTTTTTTTCCGGTAGAGAAGGTCTCATTTTATCACAGTTGGTAGAATGTTGTGGCATCACAACTCACAGCAACCTCCAACTCCTGGGCTTAGGCGATTCTCTTGCCTCAGCCTCCAGAGTAGCTGGGACTACAGGTGCCCAACACAACTCCCAGCTATTTTTTTGTTGCAGTTTGGCCAGGGCCAGCTTTGAACCTGCCACCCTCAGTATATGGGGCCAGCGTCCTACCCCCTGAGCCACAGGTGCCACCCTATACTCTATTCTTAATAGAGAATGAAATGCATCATTGCATTATGCACAGTAGGTGAGGTCCCTACAAATACCTTCCCTCCTCCAGTCTTCCTCCCTTCTTTACTTTTTTTAATGGGAACTCTAGTTTTCTTAGCTTTTCTTTTTTTTTTTTTTTTTTTTAGGTTCATAGGTTTTAAAGTCAGATGGACCAATGTTCGAATCCTAATTGTTCCATTTAGTAGATCTTGGGCAAATTATTATATTTAACCCCTGAAGGGTTACTTACCTATAGCTTAGAAAGGGTAGGATCACCCACATAGTAAGTGGCAGAATTTCAATATGGGTCCATTGAACTCCAAATGCAGTGTTCTTAATGCTAGTCCTCTGATAACACTTAGAAGGGGACCATCTAAAAAACTACTCATCTCGGCTCGGCGCTTGTGGCTCAACAGGCTAAGGCATAAGCCACATACACGTGAGCTGGCGGGTTTGAGTCCAGCCCGGGCCCGCCAAACAATAATCACAGCTGCAACCAAAAAATGGTGGGGTGTTGTGGTGAGCACCTGTAGTCCCAGCTACTTGGGAGGCGGAGGCAGGAGACTCACTTGAGCCCAGGAGTTGGAGGTTGCTGTGAGCTGTGATGCAAGGGCACTCTATCCAGGGTGACAGCTTGAGGCTCTGTCTCAAAAAAAAAAAAAAAAACTACTCATCTCATAGGCTGCCATAACAAAATACCATAGACTGCATATTTAACAACAGAAAGTTATTTCTCTCAGCTCTGGAGACTGGAAATCCAAGATCAAGGTGCTAGCAGGGCCAGTTGGTGAGACCTTTCTCCCTGCCTGAAGGAACACCTTCTCACTGCACCTGGTGCACAGGCTTAGAGGTTGGTGGAGGGAGAGCTCTGCTGTCTCTTCCTCTTCTTGTGACACCAGTCTTATCAGATAGGGTCTCACCCTTGCAACCAATTTTAACCTTCATTACCTCCTCACAAGTTCTGTCTCCAATTACAGTCACATTAGGGGTGAGGGCTTCAACGTGAATTTGAAGGGAAAACAATTTATTCTGTAGCATGGGGCCATTCTTAAGTTTGCACTGCATCCCTCCCAGAGGTCCATTCACACATGTACTGTCTGATAGCCGGGCACAGTGACTCTGCCACTTACTCTCCTGTGATTCCACCTAATCTCTAATCCTTTAATTCTGTTGTTATTCTGTGCCTCAGACTTTTTAATGGATTTGATTAGAGACAAGTTCATAAGCTTTATGATGTATTCACAGTTATCCTATATGCATAAGATTTCATTTAGTGCATTTATAAAATTGTAATAAAAACTCTTTATTTTATTAGAGCATTAGTTTGGATGAGTTCAAGTCATTTTGCCATTTTACAACCCACTTAGAAGATTTTGCTATTGCCATGCAAATGTTTAGTTTAGCCCATCGCCCTGTCAGACTAGGTAAGTTATATGAATTCATTTAATTTTTATTATCTAGAAATAATTTCACTGTAATCTTCAACTAGATGATAGCAGTCAATGTGCTAATAGTAGAATAATCAATTGTTCTTTTAATTCAACCTGGTTGTTCTAGATTTACGATACCAACACTGTGATCTAATGGTTACTTTATTGCCTTTTATTTTCTCATTCTCCTAAAAAGGAGAAGGATATATTTAAATATATGTGTTTAAATTGTTGATTAAATTAAAATAACCTGTCTTGTGGCTACACATATGACATTTCTCAACTACATTTATGAATTGAATACAATGTTGATGGGTATTTTTGTTTTTGTTTTACTTCCCAAATAATAAAAATTTAGGCATGTTTTTACTTCTCAAATAATGAAAGTTTAGGTTAATTCCACTTAGACTATTGGATGTATTTGATGAGTTTTAAATGTTTTGTTTTTGGTTTTTTTTTTAGCGGAGTTTAAGAGAGCTGTGAAAGTAGCAACAGGACAAGAGCTCTCCAACAATATTTTGGACACTGTCTTCAAAATCTTTGATTTGGATGGGGATGAGTGTCTCAGTCATGAAGAGTTTCTTGGGGTGTTAAAAAACAGAATGCATCGAGGCTTATGGGTAATGGATTTTGAGCTTTTAAATAAATTCAAATTTACACATAATTAACTGAATGGTTAATTAAAACCTAGAATTTAGGCAAATGTTCAGAGACATTAAATGAAATCTTTATCATTTGTAGACCATAAGCTAGAATTGAAACACCAAAATATGTTTTGCAGATGACAGTCAACATTTTTCTTTTTCAAAAAAAAGTCTTAATCTACTCAGAAATCACTATTTAGAAATCATAGCCTAGAGTTTGACTTTGGGCTCTGTCGTTACATAGATTGAGATACCAGCTCTACCATTTATTACCTGCTGAATCTTGCAAAGCCATTTGATTTTTCTGAATTTCAAATTCCTCATCTGTATAGTGAAAAAACTAACAATCTACCAAAAATAATTAGTGTAAGAATTCAGTTGTAAAATACTTAGTATGCTGAATAAGACACATGAAGTCAGTGTTTTTCATTCAAATCTGCATATTAGTCTATAACTGAGGTACAGATCAATTTTGTATATAGCTTATAATCTGCTGTAAGCACTCTCATGAAAGAAGACCTCATGGAGAAAACTAGGGTCAAAAGAGAATCTATGGTACGTGCTTGGTAGGTAGGTAAGCTGGAAGCAAGGGGCAGTAGAGAAAGAATATAGTGCTGTTCATGAGGACAACGTTGTTCACTGTTTACAACTTTTTTTCTTTTTCTTTTTTTTTTGAGACAGAGCCTCAAGCTATTGCCCTGGGTAGAATGCTATGGTATCATAGCTCACAGCAACCTCCATCTCCTGGGCTTAAGCGATTCTTTTGCCTCAGCCTCCTGAGAAGCTGGGACTACAGGCTCCTGCCACAATGCCTGGCTATTTTTTGGTTGTAGTTGTTGTTTGGCAGGCCTGGGCCAGATTCGAACCCACCAGCTCTGATGTATGTGCCTGGTGCCTTAGCTACTTGAGCTACAGGCGCCACCTCATTTTCAATGTAGAAAAGCAAGTCAGTTACTTACAACAAGTGTAATTTACAGACAATAAATATGATTTTCTTTTTTTTTTCTTTTTTTTTTTTTGAAATGGAGTCTCACTGTGTCGCCCTTTGGTAGAGTGCAGTGGTATCACAGCTCACAGCAACCTCCAACTCTTGGGCTTAAGTGATTCTCTTGCCTCAGCCTTCCAAGTAGCTGGGACTACAGGTGCCCACTGTACACTTGGCTATTTTTTGGTTGCAGTTGTCATCGTTGTTTAGCTGGCTCAGGCCAGGTTTAAACCTGCCAGCCTCAGTGCCTGTGGCTGGTGCTGCAACCACTATGGGCGCTGATCCAATAAATATGATTTTCACTGGCAAACATGTTTTGCAAGCCTTGTAATCATCCATCACCCTACAGTTAATCATATTCCTAGAAGTCAAACCAATCTTTGCAGTTAACAAGCAATCCACCTGCCTTGGCTTCCCAGGGTACTAGGTAGGATTACAGGTGTCAGCCACTATACCCAGTCTTTTACATATGTTTTTTAGAACTACATTTTAAAAAATTAAGGTACCTGAAAGCCTCTTAGCCCTTTCTTGGAAAACATTAAAAAGATCTGAAGGTCAGTGATAGGAACTAAAACATATAATCTGAAGTAGACTTTTGCTTCCTTTTTCCTAATTTCCAACAATGTTGTGCTCCAGTAGTTACCAGGATCCAAATATTTTCTAGGGTTTACTTTTTCATTTTTTTAATAACCACACAATATTTTTAATTCTCAAACTAACATGAATTAGATTATTTTTTCTTGAAGCTTCTCATCAAATAAGTTGTGACTTATTTTCTTTTTATTTAATTTTATCCAAGGTTAAGTCAAAGTTTTAGGCTTATACTTTTTATTCAGCATAGCTAAATAAAGTTCACTAGAAAGGGGAAAACATTATAAAATAATTAAATTTTAAGACCAGAATGTGGAAGATGTCCTTCTTACAGAAGAAACTCCATTAATGTAACTTAGTCTGCTTCCATTCCTTATACCTTAAAAATAGTCTCACATCACCTTCATGTTTTGTCTTTGACCCTTACTTAACAGTTTTCTTGCAATCATCCTTTACAACATAATCTACTACAGCTATTTTTTGGAGAAAATGTGGGAAGGAAATAAAGTATGGAATCATCTTTAACCTTCAAGAGAGTGACCCCTTAATTTTTTCTTTTGGTTAACAGGTACCACAGCATCCAGGTATACAAGAATATTGGAAATGTGTGAAGAAAGAAAGCATTAAAGGAGTAAAAGAAGTCTGGAAACAAGCTGGAAAAGGTCCTTTTTGATAAAACTTAACAAGGCTATTATATTGCTCCAAATTTCAGAATTCATGATTTTTTTCCATTATCAGCTCTTTATCTATTTAAGACTTTATTGATACCCTTTATAAGGTAAATATACCTTGTATTTGCCTTTTTTTCCTCTTATGGTCTTGTCTGAATCCTTATACTTGCTTTCTGATTTCATTAAAGAGCTTAGTAGGAAGAAAAGAAGTTCAAAACAGATATTGAACTCTGTCATAAGGCCTAGCTTGAAGTAATGTTTTACAATGGTAAGATAGAAACCCTGGTTAGTTGCTGATTTCCTAGATACAAAATCACAATATGCTTCCTGAAAGGATAAATAAGTACTTATAGATAAAAGTGCTTGATGCACAAAGCCAGTATCAATTACAGAAGTCCTATTTTTCCTGATAGGGTGTAAATGAAGTTAAAAACTTACTTCAGATTTTTCTGATCTGTATCTTATATCTCATAAATTTCTTATATATTTTATGTCAGTAACCAAGCTACTTATTAGTTGTCATAAAAATAACATGTAAATTTCAATATCCTATCTGAAATTAAAATAAAGTGTTTACATAGATACAAAAAACATGGGGGTATTCTTTATTTTACATGTTTGTTTGTTTGTTTTCGGGGGGGGGGGAGACAGACTCTCAGTCTATTGCCCTGGGTAGAGCTCCAAGGCATCATGGTAGCTCACAGCAACTTCAAGCTCTCGGCTTATGCAATCCTCTTGCCTCAGCCTCCCAAGTAGCTGGACCTACAGGCATGTGCCACCATACCACACCCAGCTAGGCTTTTTTGTTTGTTTGTTTCTATGTTTAGTAGAGACAGGGTCTTGCTCTTGCTTAGGCTAATCTCAAACTCCAGAACGCAAGCAACCCACCTGCCTTGGCCTCCCAGAGTAATAGGTAGGATTACAGGCGTGAGCCACCAACCCAGTCTTTTACATGTGTTTTTTAGAACTACATTTTTAAAAATTATATTCTCATCCTTTGTCAATCTCACTAGTTGATGTTCTTCAAAACTAGGGTAATTGAGAGAATTTGATCACACAATCAGTCTCATGGGATATACTAGGTTGTAGGAAAAGGTTAAAATGAGAAAGCAGGAACTTACACCGAAATTAACTAATTGATCAATGGGGCAAGAGAAAACTCCCAGATAAGTGCTAAAGAATAAGGCCTTGAAATACATTAATCAGCTACTAAGTTGGAAAACTCCCTTGCAGTTTAATGCTTGAGATTGACAAGTGGCAAAAGCTTTTGTCCAGTTCTTACAAATTTATTTTGCTGCTGATTAAAAAACATAAATTTGGGGCGGTGCCCATAATCAGTCAGTAGGACACCGGCCACATACACCCAGGCTGGCAGGTTCAAACCCAGCCCAGGCCAGCCAAAACAACAATGACAATTGCAATAAAAAAAAACATAAATTTGCTCTAACTCATTGTTTTAGAAATAATTACTTATAAAATAACTAATTTAACACTCCTATAAAACCAAACCAAGAGAAAAAGTGGGCAATGCAATGGTATGAATCCTCTATTTCAGTGGTTCTCAACCTTCCTAATGCCTCCTAATGCTACGACCCTTTAATACAGTTCCTCATGTTGTGGTGACCCCCAATTATTTTCGTTGCTACTTCATAACTGTAATTTTGCTACTGTTATGAAGCATAATGTAAATATCTGATATGCAGGATATATTTTCATTGTTACAAAGGGGTCACCACCCACAGGTTAAGAACTACTGCTCTATTTCCTCTGTTAGCCACAAATATATGATTAGGATATGAAAATCCAAAACTTAGGATGATTTCTTGTGTCTTCACAGTCTCAACTTCTCCACACTTATTCTTCCTCACTTGGCTCTGAGTCTCCCTGGCCCACAGCATCTGAGAGAGTGCTATACTCCAGCGGCAAGAAACTCCAGGCCTTTCCCTACACACACCATATGCTTCTCACATCATGACATCACTGACAGGGATGTTTCTTCCTTATCCTCTTGATGAAATGCTAGACATCTAGGTGCTAACCACATATCAAGTTTGTCTCTACTAAACTATTAAATCAAGAGCAGGAACAGTGCCTTCGTCACCTTTATATATCAGTCCAGCTGAATACTTGGGCATCCAACAAATATTTGTTAAATAGAAAGGAGGGAGAGAGGAAAGAAGAAAGGGAGGGAGAATTACAGGATCAAATCTTAGGTCTACTTTTATTTATTTTATTTATTTATTTATTTATTTATTTTGAGACAGAGTCTCACTGTGTCACCCTTGGTAGAGTGCCCTGGCATCATAGCTCACAGCAACCTCAATCTCTTAGGCTCAAGTGATTCTCTTGCCTCAGCCTCCCCAGTAGCTGGGACTACAGGTGCCCGCCACAACGCTCGGCTATTTTTTGTAGGTGGGTCTTGCTCTTGCTCAGTCTGGTCTCAAACTTGTGAGCTCAAGCAATCCACCCACCTCAACCTCCCAGAGCAGTAGGATTACAGGTGTGAACCACCGTGCCCAGCTTGGAAAGTCTACTTTTAGGTCTTTGAGGACTCTCCATACTTCTTTCCATCAAGGCTGTACTAGTTTGTAGTCCCATCAGCAGTGCAGGAATGTTCCCTTCTCTCACCCCTATGCCAGCATCTGTTATTTTGGGCCAACCTTGTGATGTGGGCCATTCTTGCTAGGATTTTGCAATATCTCAAGGTGATTTTGATTTACATTTCTCTAATAATTAGAAATGATGTGTACTTTTTAAAAAATTTATTATAGTTTATTTATCACTCATATTCATAGCTCAGGAACACGGATCAGTGACAAATGTCTATGTAAATCAGCCCAAAGAAATTCTTTATATTCCAAAATCACTTTATGCTCTGAAAGATACCAGCCTTCCTCATCTCCTCAAAATACTTCATAGCATCATAATTTCTGTAGAAATCTGTATATGCCTTCTTTCTTGGTTCAGCCACAGCAAACTTATAGAAAGCTGCAACCCCCAGGGATACAACAAATATTCCAACAATATGAATCCACAGGCACCTGGCCAAAAGGCCACACAGCTGAGGTTTGGCCAAAGCACTGGAAGCCATGGTAGTTACTGTCCTTAATAGGTATGCCAACCTCAATGCGTCCTTCCTGGCTGAGGTACATACCAACTACCCACACTCACCTCAACGCGTCCTTCGACGTGCACTTCTTCATGTGTTTCTTCATAAGAAAAAAATCTGTTCATGTCTCTTTCCTAGCTTTTAATGGGATTTGCTCTTTCTTGTTGATTTGTTTGAGTTCTTTGTAGATTCTGGTTATTAGCCCTTTGTAAGATTTATAACATGCAAATATCTTCCCCACTCTGAAAATTGTCTCTTTGCTTTGATTGTGTCTTTAGCTGTGCAGAAACTTTTTAACTTGATCAGGTCCCATTTATTAATTTTTGTTGTTTCCGCAATTCCCTTTGGGGTTTTCTTTATAAATTTTTTCCCAAGACCAATATCATTAAGAGTTTTTCCCTCGGCGGCACCCACAGCTCAGTGGGTAGGGTGCCAGCCACATACATCGAGGCTGGCAGGTTTGAACCTGGGCCAGGGCTGCTAAAACAACAATGACAACTGCAATAACAACAACAAAAAAAAGCCAGGCACTGTGGTGGACACCTATAGTCCCAGCTACTTGCGAGGCTGAGGCAAGAGAATCGCATAAACCCAGGAGTTGGAGGTCGCTATGAGCTGTGACACCATGACACTCTACCCAGATTGAGACTCTGTCTCAAAAAAAAAAAAAAAAAGAGTTTTCCCCACACCGAGAGTTTTTATCGTTTAATGTATTTTTTTTTTTTTTTTTTTTTTTGAGACAGAACCTCAAGCTGTCACTCTGGATAGAGTGCCGTGGCATCACAGCTCACAGCAACCTCCAATTCCTGGGCTCAAGTGAGTCTCTTTCCTCCGCCTCCCAAGTAGCTGGGACTACAGGCA